>BSSO01000710.1:0-29678 GCA_030267885.1 Mesembryanthemum crystallinum
TTTCCATTAAACGAATAATGTCCTCCGAAATAACAGTAGCAACATTTTCAGGAAAAGAGTTATCCCAAAATCGACTACCTACTTCCCATGGTTGCACATGTGCTAACTCATGGGCGACTCGATTACCCAATGAGAGTGAAAAAGTTAAGGGTATTTTAATACTTTCTAGGGATATTTTTGCCAAAAATTGGAAGTGTAACCTTAAATCGTAAACATACCAAAACGGAAAGCATAACCTTACAAATGAACAAAGAGAGTATAAAATAAGGTCTTCTAATAAATCCACATTTTATGTAATTTATGTTTATGTTTTCAATTTTTTTTGTCTTTTGAAGAGATGGTAAAGATTCGATAAATTGGTAAACAACAATTAGAATCCACGTTCATGATAAACCAACATGCACTAGGCACTCCACGTTCAATTTTGTCAAGTACAGTTCATGGATGCCTCATGGCCATGTCAAGGGTCGATTCTCCTCATTGGATATTTTGTCGGGCGATATGTGGATTAGAGCTTAATTATGCCCAAGTATGGAGCTAAAATCTTTTGGAGCACTAGATTTGGGCTACGAAGGCTAGTCTATTTACTAAACCCACTACTTAGTCATATTTGGCCCATTATAATCCTTAGAGTGTCCATAATGTTTTAGAGTCTTCCATAATTCTCTAGGACACTCTAGTATGTGGTACAGTCTTGTGTAACTCTCTAAAACCTCAAGGAGAAAGTACCACAAGGCATAAGGATCTAGAATGTTCCCTTAGGCCTATAAATAGGGGGTCACCCCTTATCATTTAACATCGTAGAATTCACTCTTCATTTGGTGTAATACAAACGGATTGTTAAGCTACTCCTGCCACTACTATAATGGCTTCCTTGAGCCTACCATTGTTAAAGCTACTCCTTATCTAAAAGGAATGATGAGGAACTGCAGATTAATACTGAGTGTGACTTATTATTTTGAACAATATACTCAGCACACAAGTTACTATGTATAGTAATCAATGTGTCAATAGAATATATATAAACATAAAACAATCACTAATATGTATTTTGTATATTTGTTAGTGTCATGTTATCTTGATGTTTGCTATGTCATGTAAAGAGTGTATTTCACTAGGTATTGTACAAAGTAACACCCGAAATATCGTTAGTACAACTGTTCACTTTCAAACAGAGATCTCCATGTCCATCTACTGCCCACTGTAAACCTCCTAAAACCCTCCTAAAACCCAAATCATAAGCGTATAAATCTACCAAAATCACAAATCATAAGCATATAAATTCTACCAAAATCAAAACTAGCATTAGTAATTATCAACTGTATTTCCTCTATCTTACTCACTCGCTCTATTGCAGTGATACTTTGTTCACTTAACCTTGAGATAGAATTGGTCGGATTGCAGCTTTAACATCTTCATAAAATTTCTGCTCTGAAAACCTGCCTGCTCGTTTCCTTGCAGCAGCAGCTATTTCAAGTCTTTTGGTTTCTGGCATCCTCAAAACTTCAAGGATAGCTTCTGCATATTCATCCACAGTTTGCGCAAGAAATCCTGTCCTCAACCCATCTTCTTCCAAAACAATGTCCATTTTTGGACCAGCTGAGTTGTGGGCTGATTGATAAGAAGATAAAGGTTAGGATTGTGTTCACTTTGGATACTTTATTACAAAAAAGTTTTTAAAGAAAGCACACAAAAAAGAACCTTGTGTTAAAAACAAAATATTTCTATACTTTTATGAGGAAGCTGTTTTCCCAATTCTCCAAATTTAGAAAGGAGTTGGACAACATCATAAAGTTTCCTTCACAAATTTGGAAATTGTTTCCAAATTTGGCCAATATATTTCTCTCCCCTCCCTCCCCTACACTATCATCACTCATCTACCATGTCAGCCAGCGAATAACCACCAAGAGTGGCAGCTTCCGGCAGACAAATGACGGTGGTAGAGATAAAAACATCACTATTAGAGCCGTGGAGCGCTGACCACCGTGGTAGTGATTCATTGTCAAAATCATTTGCCATTCTTGTAGATCTAAAATCGCAACATCTTCTCCATCACTTCACACTCCACCATAATCCGTTCACTAAACGGTTACATGACAAATTAGCATCCCAAAGCACAAAAGATACAAGCAACCATACAACTACAAGCCATCAAACAATTTCAAAAAATAATTTCATCTTGTATTGTGATTCAAAAAAAATATATTTAATTACCCAAATGTTAAACCCCAACTTGAAACAAAGGTAGAGAGAGGTTGAAGAAAGGGGGATGAGGATCAAGAGAAACTCAGAACACAGGCAGAGAGAAAGGGGTTGAAGAAAGGAGGATAAAGATCAAGAGAGAGAAGCAGCATGTGCAAAGAGAGAGGGGAAGAAGAGGACAGAGGAAGAGCAACTAGCTCGGGGATAATGCTCCTATGTTTTTAGATTATCTTGAACACTGTTTCCTCTTCTATTTTTAAAAACTATTTTCCATTTTTTCACTTTCATAGAAAATTTTGGAAAAGGAAGACAGCTTTTGTTTCCTACACTAAACATGCCCTTTGTATGCACAAATTTAAGCAAGCAGGCAAGCACAAAGCTACTGGTTTTAATTTTAAAAGAACTGATGAGATCTCAATGCCTTTCGCCTCAACAGCAAAACATTTTTTAAAAACGAAAAAACCTCAAAACACCTACCAATAGGAATTGCACCAGCAGCCATATATTCCACAACACTTATGCCAAAATGCTCATCTGTCATCGAATGGATCCCGGCAACGGCACCTCCCAAAAGTTTCACCAAGTCCCTGCACACTCAATCAGCCAATAAGGAACAATATATCACTTGTACTTCTATGACCAAATGAAAATCTTAACATTGTTCCATGACCTGCTAAATAGACCCATAATCATTGGAAGAAATGAGAAATGCTGATAATTTGATTGAGTGCACATAAATAACATACCTGTACATGATATTTTTGTGGAATTCCACATCATTTTCCACCTTCAGCTCAGCAGCCTTCTCTTTCAATTTTTGAAGTCTATCTTCGTCTGCCTTATTCCGACAACTACCTACAAACTGGAGTTTAGGCTTAGGCAAGTCTGCATCTAATTCTCTGATGGCTTTCGCAAATGCCTCGAGTTGAAGAGGATGTGCCTGAGGCGAGCAAAGTACAAGACTTATCAGGAGTTACAATGGCCATTAGAGGCCTCAGAATGACCATTAATACATGAACAATACCTTGAGTTTACAACTTTACATACAAATGCCCACCTTCTCAGGACGAAATTGAGCCACAGATATAATAACTGGAGTATTTGTGGGCCTTTCCAGTGGCAGAGCCTGTTTGGACCAAATTTTACTTATGAGAAATAGGTGAAGCAAGGAAACAAAACTATACAAACTAGTAGATGGTAGATCAACTTGTCAGCAAAATAATACCAGCAGAAAATAGTTCTTCATCTAGTGGAGAAATATCAATAGGCCTTTTAAGAGAATCCATTTTATGCTAGCCAAAATTCTATACTTGAATGCTACAGAACTATAGGACAGGTAATGAAGTGAGGGAAATCTTGGGTATTCTCCATGAAAGCAACTCGGATTATACTGTTTGTTTCTTGTGTTTGCCTTCTCAGGCCATGAGGAGACAAATGTTTCTAGTTCTACATGTCACAGTAAATATTGAGCATTTATGGACACTATGGTGAAGCTGAAGATACAATCGCAGAAAGGAATGAAGAATTTGAAATCACAAACCTGCAGGCCTGTAGTATCACAAGGCGGATAGACCCTCCAAGTACGTTTAGGAATTCTCCAGAGCTTCACAATATGAGATTGAGTCCAGGACGAATTCACCATGGCCAAATGAGCACAAGAGCCAACAAGGCCATACATCCAACTAAAAATGGAATAATATATTATCTTGCACCGTGATAGCCAAACACTGCCATAGTTACAGCAATTTAGAGAGGTTCAGTATGTGTACATTATAGGAGCCTTCAAATTTCTATATACTTTTAAAATTATTCAGACTCAAACAAAATGAAAGGAAATTTATAACCATTCAATTAGGAAATAGACAGAAATGAAAATGGAGAGGATCTAGACATGAAAACTAAATGGGTCTACATGCCAAAACCCCATACGGAGGATGATAGCAAGTTGGGTTAAGAACCATTTTCCATTTTCCATTTTCCATTTTCNTTCCACAAGACTGCAACAAAACCCAGAATCCCCACGCTCGAAAGAGATACCATATGAGCTGAAAGCTCCTTCACAATCTTCACACATAAATGAAATTCTCTAAGCGATCAAAAGAGATGATAAAAAACGCAGAATCACCAACAAGTCACATTTATCAAAGGAACCACAAGGAGGAAGAAAGGCCCATATACCCATGACTAATTTAGGCACCACAGAACACCCAGAAGACATCAGCTGCAGCGAATAGCCAACTTAAACTCCTAAATATGCAGTCAGAAAGGTAGCCAACACGCAGCCTAGCAACTGTTAAGTAGACTATTGCCTTGTCCGTCCTTACTAAAATCATTAAGAAAATATCAATATAAGAAATTACAAACCTTTGAGCAATAGAGGCATCATTATTATACATAGCACTCCGGTCGCGAACCCGAGAGACCATATCTGAACTGATAGTTGGATAGTGAGTATAGCAGATAACTTTGCAGCCAAAAAGTCGTGCAAGTGGATAAGTAAAAGCATAACCACTGGTGTCAAAATAATAAGATGGTGTAAACTTGCACAGAGCTTCCAAAGAGAGGTAGACTGAACCCAGGCTTTGACCAATCATAGTGAAGCGAGGATACGTGCTTTCCTCAATCCACTTCCTTTTATTTAGATGCACCACCTAATGAACAAAATGACAACAAATTGAAGGATGGCTAACACATTAGTGTCATTGCTGATCAACAATGAGCATAAATTTACTATACTGCAAAAGATCAATCAAGCGTGCTTCAACCTTCGGAACACATCATGAGGTACTTTTAGTGCAGTGGAAGGTACTCAACAACATGAAACCTGATTGTCACAAATTTTATATTGTCGATAGCGTCCCGTTGCATTGTATTACAGTCAACCAAAGGGGAATAAGGATAAAGGTGAAAGCTAAAAACCAAAAAAAATAGTCTGGAACTTATTGTCACTTGGACACATTTCAGAATTAGTAGTAATAATTTGTACTTGTGTTTCAAGAGAAGTGAAGTATACAAGCTAAATTTAAAATTTGAGGGAAGACATAATGTCAATGTGACGAACCTGAACTAGTTTCTCAATCACTCATACCATACCATTAACCCAGTTACGGCAGTGTAACAGACAGTCAGATGCATGCAAGCTAACCATCCAATTGCAAAAAGGTAGTTTCCCTAGGACCGTTGATTGGAAGGGCATTGTATGACTCACTCCATCACAACAAAGCCTTGCTTACTTTGGAAGTAAATAAGATTACAATGTAATGCCCTCATTTTAGTAAGTGGATGTAGAGGTGGAAGAGAGAGGAGGTTCAGGAGGATGTGAGGAGAGTGTAATTGACTATATGAGTCAATGTAATCACAATTACTCAAGCATAACCAATGTAATCGCTACATGGCTAGATGTAATGATGTTTACAAACACCATGAGAGTTACAATATTTATTAGTAACCATCACAATTGCATCAAGTAAACACTGAAAACTGCTCACTACTCCAATTCTGCTGAACATAGATTCAGACACAAATAGTCTCTCAACTAAACTCCAAAGTTTACCAAACATTACAAGGTATTCTATAAATTCTAAGTTTTCGCAGCATATCCCACACAAAAGAATAACAACATCCCTTAATTCTGAATCAACACCACTCAACAGGCTATAAATTTGCGAAACAACCAAACCCTAGATTAGAATTTTCACGTTGCAAAAGACACCCTATTAATTACAAATACCAAACCCAGAAGAATAACGATAAGGGCAAGAGAATCACAAAATTGGAGATTGTTTTACTACTGACCTTAGGTGGGTAAACCAAATTGACCCCAAATCGATCAGAGGCTCGACCCATAAGACTCTCAGGAGAAGCATCATGATCTCCGGTGAAAACCACACAATCAAGGTCGGGCCTTTCGTCTTGGATGGCTTTGACGGCACACCACAACACTCTCTCTCCTCCCCCGCCATCGTTGGTGTAAGGATGGAAGAACCCAACTGCATTTTTCTTGTTTCTTCTGCCATTGATGACTGTGATTGACAATCTTACAAGACTGGCTAGTATAGCTGGGGTTAGTGCCCATATGAGAAAAGTTATCACCTTTCGATACATTTTTGTTGGAGAAGTGAAGGGGAAATTTAGAGATTGTTGTAAAGAAACAGGGGCATCAGCTTAAATTCTCAGAGAAACCCAAGATCAAAAGAGGCAAAGGTTTGATTTGAACCATAAATCGCCTTGTTTGGTATTGCTAAGAACTAATGTTATTAGTAGGTTTTAATTTCCTTTGAAATCCCTTTCTTTGTTTGTGCCTTTGTTGTGGCAGTTTGGTCAAGACGAACCTAAAGTTGGCATTTTGTTGAGTAGTTTCTTCTCTTGGAATGAAAAGTCACATTTAATTTAAATATAAAAAATATTTCACATAGTTTACTATAATTTCTTTAGAATCTTAGAGCATTTTAAGCAAATAAAAAAATTCAATTTTTATTCACAATCACAACATAACAATTTCATTTTTCCGTGAGTTTATATCAATGAATGTAAGGTAACATTTTGTGGAGATGCTTTGTGAGAAGGTATTTGGAAAGCCCTATGCACCAATTGATGGTGATCGCTATTCAACAGGCATCTGAGGATCAAACAACTCACTCAAAAACAATATAAAAGTCACCCGACATCGTAAGACCATCTCACCTTAATTTTTGCCTCTTTATTTTTAGTCTAAAAAATACGTTTTTTATTTGCATAAATACAACAACTATGCTGAAAAACAATGAAAAAAAAATGACATCCAAAAAGTGGATACACAGCAAACAAAATGGGAGGAGTATCTGATTGCTTTAGGAAAGAGGAAGGGGGAGTTGCTTAGGGAGACAACAAACCTTCCCTTTGCATGGAAGCATTTGCATACTAATAGCGTTAGGTAGTAGAACAGAAATTTACAAATACGCGTTTGTATAATCGATTAACCATACTAGACTCAGGGTGAAGAAAACGTAAAAGTAAGCCCCTAGTGATTCACATCAGTATATTAGCAACGGCTAAGGAACACAATAAAATTAGATGAACTAATCGAAATAATTGTGCAGGTGATATTCTAAAGAAAACGTCGAGATTCCCAAACTGATTCATACTCCTAATAGATTATCCATTTTCTTGATCTAATTTCCGGCCTCATTGTTCTAGTTGGGTTGTTGCTTACAATATTGGTTGAACTTCTCTTTTCTTTTTCTCATTCTATTTCCATTATACTCTTTTTGGTAGTGATTATGTGTCTATGTCCATGTTTTGTTTGTTTGGGTAGTTTGTTCACACCTTTTCTAACGTAAATAATCATACTGGTCCTCGTGCTGGCGGCCGGCCTCTCTCTGATGTAACCTATTTCACTTGTTTGTGTTCCTCCTCACCCTTCCTTGCTTGCAAATATTTACTCCGGTAAAGAGCTTTATTTTAGTTATAAACAGAAAATTGAATAAAATGGGGAAAACTACCCCAATTGAAAATTTCTGATCATAATGGAAATTAGTGGAAGTTAACATATGCTATCCAAAATCAGTTTGGAAACGAAAAGGCCAGCTTTAGCTTGCTTACAATCAGCAGCACCAGCCAAAAAGAATAAGCTCGCTGTCAAAAAAAATATGATGATACAAAAATGTACACCAAGCATATAGACGGGAAAGAATGCAAAAAATGCAACATTATTCTGGTTGAACTTCCCTTGTCCGGTTGGAAGTGTAAGAAAAGGTGCTGGAGCAACCACCAGATCTATTGGCAAACGCAAAAGTTCAAGCAGCAGCTCGATGCAAAGCAAGTGCTGGCTTTGATATGAATCTCCAGGCATATGCAAATTAATAGCTTCCCATTGGTGGCATGCCGAAAGGTGGCATCGGGGGCATTCCCATTCCCCCCATGCCTCCCATTCCTCCCATCGGGGGAGGAGGTCCGTAACCGCCCATTCCGGGTGGGGGTCCACCACCTGGCATTGGTGGTGCAGGTAAAGCAAGAGGCAGCAACTGTGCGTGCATATTCTGTGACAACACCGGTAAAAAGATTAGTTTTCAAGTAGTATTGGTAAGTATGACTTGGGAGGAGTAGATTAAATGAGTGATTTCCTGAAGTGTCGGGGAACTCATTTTTGGAAATAAATTGAGAATTTTGGAGTAAAAACAGCAGAAGAATACAGAGAATATTCAGCTACCTGTTGAGCAAGTACGTTCTTATCTTCCTGCTCCTTGGCCTTTACTTCATTCTGGGCTTCAATTTTGTCCTTAATAAGTTCATCGACCTTGCCTGTGTACTCGCGGATAAACTGAAATAGAAACCATGAAAGTGTTGGCTAAATATATAAGAGAAAAATATAACAAGATTAACTTGAAAATTGTCATCTGTCAAATGAATAAAAACCGTGAAACAAATAGTTGTCTCACATCCAGAACTGAGAATTCAGTATGACGTATGACTATCAACATCAATCAGTCTTGCTAGTTCACCATGCATAGAACCCAAGTAATGAAAGGCTAGCAGCCGGAACTCTAAAAAAAAAAAGCAGTTTCTTGTTTTTGCCAATTTAGTGCCTGTTTGGCCAAGCTTCTCCCAACTTCTTCTTCACCAGGGGTGGTGAAGAAGAAGTTGAAGGGAAGAAGTAGAAATTGGGAGAAGCTTGGCCAAACGGGCATTTATTCTTGTCATACCATGTAAAGGGATGAGGATTACCTGCAACAAGTATGGGAATGCAAAGTCGATCATATTGTTCATCCAGGCAAGTTCAAGGGCGACATCTGGCCGGATTACATCATAACAGACAAATAGGCATGCAGCAAAGCACTCCTTCTTTCCCTGCATAAATGAAGTGAACAAAAGTTAACTACAGAAGAGATAAGAGATGGCATTTATCATATCCAAAACCGTTGCCAGAATAGAGCCATGTTACAGAATTATTCAACCTTTGAAGCATGCACATATCAGATTACAGAATCGATTGCTTCGACAACCAAACCAGTGCCTTCCCCCAAAACCATNAATACTAGTGACATATTACAGTGACATTATTCAATATTATGACAGGTAATCTTGCTTTCACCAAATAAATAAACTACGCCTTGTTTGCCTACCATGTCATTTATAGCACTAATATTATGTCGACAAGGCACTGTGACAAACCCTGGAGCCTAGCATACGCTAGAGAAAGTAATCACACTATTCAAAGTAGGAAGAAAGTGAAATCCTACCTCTTGAATGAAATAAACCAGCAATTCTTCTGCTAATTCACGATCACCAGATTGAGAGCATGTTTCCATTGCATCCTTGTAATGTTTGTCTTTCTTCGACAATGCAATAGACTGCTTCCATCTACCAGCCTTCTTGTAGATATAAGCAGCAACACGTCTCATCTCAAGAAGCTCATGTTTCTCAATCTGAAAGTGTCACATTAAGTTATTACTTTTTCTCACAAAACATGCCTCCACTATCTAAGGAAAACAAGAGTAGATGCACATCACCTTCTGTGCAAGTCCTATTTGATCAAAGTTATCATGCAAATCAATAGATTCCCGCAATCTTTCATAGTCTTCCTCCTCGACATATATTCCATTCAGAGCCTCATTTACAGCAGACACATTATTGCTTTGGACTGCAATCATGTATGGTTTCACCAGATGCAGGTTGCCTGCCTGTGAAAAATAAGATACATATGTAAGAATTGCCCTCAACCATGTAGACACCAAACATTTAAAAGGTCATAATTATTTACAATCAGAAGGCAGCACTAGTAGCCAACCTTTCGCATTATGTCAACCACTCTTGTGTGGTCTAGACGAAGTGCCAGCACATTAAGCATGTCATTGATAAGATCAGGATGCTCCTGTAGGTAAAAATGCACTGCTTTATAATAGAGCTCCACATTGGCAACTTTAACCACCACATCTTTGAACTGCATGTGATCCCAGGCTTCAGGAGAGTGATTCATCACAGTAGTGGCAGCATTATCAAATTCATCATACTGGATATAGAGATAAGTGAGTTCTTTCCAGTGCTGCTGTTCATCGCATGCTCTGATAAGCTTGGGAATGTTGAGACGGGTTGAAAACAGTTTAATGTGCTCCATGAGCTTCTCATAGCGATATCTAGCATAAAGTACTCCCAATTCAGTAAAAATACCCATGTGTGCACGTTCCAATCCCAGACCACTTTCCATCAACGAAATTATCTCATTGAAACAACCCCTGTCTTGGTAATATTGACTGACTTCCTCCATATCATCCACCTGACATTGAAACAGAAATCTGATTATGAACAAACTTGTACAAACATATTTAATACTTATTGCCAAGCCAATCACACAGACGCAATCAAAGTCTAAGACTACAAATGTGCTGGAAGCAGAAGAAAGAGACCCGCTTTTGCTGAAGAAATCCAATTTTGAGATGGCTACATCAGTTTACAAGAACAAGCAATAATAGCACTCACTCTGTTGCATCGACTTTAAAAAGAAAATGTCACTTTTCCTAAAGATGGTAGAAAATATAGCTGTGCTTTCCTTACACTTTAACTTCATAATTATTCCAGCTTAGTTAACCATTAGTGAATAATATTCAGATTCATGTATTCTCAGAAGTTTCACCCAACCTAACTTAAAAGTATGTTATAAAAGGTAGCAAATATCAGAAAAACAGTTACCTGTATAATAATGTTCAGCCCACAAATCTGAGCCAATCTGAACTCTTCAGCATCAACACATGCGAAGCAAACTTCCTTCCAAGTTTTTGCACTATTAGCTTTTCGTGCTGCATCAACAGCACCTTGAAATTGCTTTAGCTTCACCAATGTAACAGCTAGCTTGGCCCAGTTAGAGATAAAAGCATAAATTATCTTTGCAGCTTCATATAAAGCTTCGTCGTACAAGCGATCGCCAACAAGTTGAAGGTTTGCAACATTTGGCATCAGGATGAATTCCTCAATATCACTCAACCTATCAATCTTGGCATAAGCATAAATAAGCTCACTATCCACCCTGGGCTCCTTTGTCTGCTGCCTAACCATGTGAAGATACTTCACCAAGTCATCGTAGACATCTGCATCCTCAGCAGCACGAATCACATCCAAAAATTGAGTGGCATCTTCAGCACGTATAAATGACTCAATTGCATCGCTGACCAGCCCTGCCCTCAATTGAGCCTTTGCAACTTGGCTCCAAACAGCATCTTCTTCGACACGGAATGCAAACTCCACAGCCCGGTCGATGCTTTGAATATTATCTAGTAGTACATTAACAGCTTGCACATTCAAATTAAATTTCTTGAAAATTGCAAATGCTTCTTCATAGAGTTGAGCTTCAACTGCTACTTCTCCGACCGCAGGTCCATCAAAATTATCAAGCCTGTTGACATAATCCATCACACGAGATGAATCTGCTTTGATGGCAGTCAAGATAAGGAGGTTTTGCAGATTGGAGTTCCCACTAAATGCTGAGTTCTGTAGAACAATTTTTTCAAGAAGCTCAATCAACTCATGAGGGAGATCAGCTGTCATGAAAGCTTTAACTGCCGCAGAAACTTGTTCTGGACTCTTGCTTTCTGGCAAAGCAGTGGACACAACTTGATCAATGAGCTGCCTCCTATATTCATTCTCAGGAAGAAGAACTTTGTCCCAAAGATCACCATCCATTCTCTCAACAACATACCTGAAGCAAAGAGATGGAAAGAACGAATAAGCACCCTCCAAGAAATTACAAGAAAAGACATAACAATGTTAGATAAAACAAGTCACAAACCTAGCTTGCAGCTTGAACAGTGAATTCTTATTGGTGACATTGATAAGCTCATCGTCACATTGTCCTCTCCTGTAAGCAACGACAGCCAGGGTGGGGTCACGTTTTTCACAGTATTTACCCACCACACGTGAATCATAATACGGGTTGGTTGTGAGGAAGTGCTCTGGATTGTTGTTACTTTCGATAATAATTTTGCCCAGAGCATTGTGTACATGCACATCTTGGCTTCCCTCACTCACCAGGTGCTCGAGGAACTGTGTTAACAGACGAAGTCGATTTCTGCAAGAGAAAAAGAAAACATGACAAACCAGACGATATAAACAAAACAAATTGGTAGAGCATTTATCATGACAAGTACCTCTTCTCGCACTCCTCCACAAGAGGCTCAACCGGAAGCAGAGAGCGGACAGATAGTATTAGACCCTTAATGAAATCTTCAGGGCATTCATCATCAAGCAACTGCCCGACAACTAGTGGTGCATTCCCCGGGTTAACCTAGTACACAAAGATGGAGTTCTCGTCAATAGAATATCGTAGTGCAGTAACAAACTAAAGCATATAATACATGCTGCACAAGAAAGCAACTATTCTGAATGGAAGCCATACCTTCTGAACATAACCTTCAATATAACGAAGCATGTTGCTTGTATATAGGTAGTGTGTGAGATCGGGAACAAAATTAAATCGATCACAAACATTAATCAGTGGACGTGCATCAGGAAGCTTGGCTTCCATCAAAAAGTTTTTGGTCTTTTCAGGATCATAGAAGTTGGATTCTCTAGTCACTCTTTCGACTTCTTTCAGCTGTCCTGTTTTAGCAGCTGATTCAATGTATTTGAAGTGAATCTCAGGGTCCTCACTGCACCGTAACACAAAGAAATGTGAACTGCAGTAAAAGGAGCACTCACAAGGAGAGTCAAACAAGTCTTTATTCAAGAGAAGAATACCTGGAGCTCAAATACGATCCAAGGAAAAAGTATAACCCTTCATATGACTTGAACTGCTCAAAGAGTTTGATGCACGCATCAACACCCAACTGCTCACAGTATTCCTTAGCAGTCTGCACAGTTAAGCAACACAAACATCAAAAAATCAACAAGATGGTCCCAGTTTAACAAGAAAAAAGATGTATTTCTGATTTAAAGTCTGAAAAGTTAAATAAAGCACAAGGAATACCTGAACAATTATCTGTAGGTTGCCTCTAAGATTGACAAGTAAAAGATCCTTCATGCACTCCAATGCCCATTCGCGTGAAAGAGTCCCAAAGAACTCAACAAGAGCCTGAGCACGATCAAACTTTTAGCAGAAAACCAACTATCTAATTAATTCACAAATCTAAGAGGCTCAAGTGATGAAACCTGTGGCTCTATGGCATGAGTGTTCACAATGACACGTTTTAAATCTGGCAAATCCGTATAATGCTGCAAGAATTTAGATTCTATTAATAAAACCCTCAGGTCAGAGAAAGAAAAGAAGATCAAGAAGGAAGCATTTAAATGCTAATTTACCTTAAGAGCTTGCAAGTAGAGACCACCTTTCTCACAGAGCTGAGCGATTC
Source organism: Mesembryanthemum crystallinum (assembly GCA_030267885.1). Taxonomy (NCBI): domain Eukaryota; kingdom Viridiplantae; phylum Streptophyta; class Magnoliopsida; order Caryophyllales; family Aizoaceae; genus Mesembryanthemum; species Mesembryanthemum crystallinum. The sequence goes on from BSSO01000710.1 coordinate 13,518, forward strand.
TAGAACGATCATAGTGACTGAACATTCCATTTGCTAAAATGGCATCTGCCACGTTGGGAAAGGTAACAAGATTGATTTCCAACACCTGCATATAACACAAAATTCAGACAGTAAGAATGGACAGTGATTAAGAAGTTCTCATAGTTATCGGGCAACGATAACTGAGGCCATACCTTTGTTTGCAAATAACCATGTTCAGGTAAATTTGGCTTCAAAACATCTAACAGAAATGCTGTTGCCTCACGAATCAAGTTCCTCTGAGGATTATGGGGGAAAAAAATAAAAGAATTCATAAGGTAATTAGCAAAAAATAGAAAAAGTTAGGAAAGAAAAAAATAAAGCAAGAAGGAAAACACCATACCTGAAGAAAAAGATCAGTTATTGTGTTATAATCCATCGGACAGCCTCCCTCCATTTGGGACATCATCAGGGCAAAATTGACGGCTCCCTGTTATGTAATTAGAAAATAAAAAATAATTAAACCATTTTACTCCAGAAATCCATTAACAAGTTATGTGCATTAAATTACATTATGCATATTCTTCATTACTATTAAGTGGGAGAAAAGGGGTAGTCAAGGGTCTTTCACACACCTGTGGATCTGTCCGAAGTATAGTTTGGAGGAGGAACAAGTAATCTGGCGTGTAACCAACCTGCATCAATAGAAAAATTATGAAGATACAAGGTAAGCAAGGCCAAAATGGATACTAGACACAAATAATTAATGAGTCACGAGGAAAAGAGAAATGAATAAACAGCATCCACCCATGATTTAAGAAATCATTACACGCATAGTTTCAAACCTCAAAAGAAGCCAATTTCTCACCTGCTTAGAGTATACAAGAATTTTGTCGAACTCCCTGCGTTCAGCAAAGGCAGCAACAACCTTAGGAGTTGCTCTGGCTTTAATATAAATCTTTAAGGCCAGGTCATTGTCCACAGTCTATAACATCAAAACGATAGCCAAATTACAGTCAAATCAGCTGAATCAATGCTCATGAAAGGGATAACTATATAATCTCAGAACAATAAATAAACAAAACCTTCACTAAGTCTCCAAGTTCCTCGCTGCACTCCAGTTTGTCATCTGCCAGCCAATTCTCCAGTAAATTTTTCTTGTTCTGATTCACAACCAGGCGTGAAAGTTCCAATGACTCGTATGCATTGAGCTTTCCTCTAGTTAAAAGTGTCCCAAAGTATTGCAACAGAGGCGGTGTCTGCCCAGCTTGAACAGGAACACTCTACAACAACAAAGCAGAGAAGTTGATATTCAATTAGCCAGCAAAAACCATATCCAAACTGACATGAACCATCATAAATCCAAATGAGTCCCCAATGTACTGAGCTTTCATATAGGTAGAAAGCATCATTGCCAAAGTGAATATGTAAAAATAGCTGCGCATGTACCTGAAATTTGGCAACTGTATCAGGAGTTCGCAGGATTCCTTGTGGAGACTCAGCTGCAAGCTCAGCAGCTTCCTTATACTTTGTTTGAGCAAACAATTCTTGGAAACGTTGGACAACCTGAATTGTGTACAATATAGCCATTGCGCAGGTTATTGCATGATATGTGCATATAATGTAACTGAAGAGAATCTACTCCTCTTTACGGGCAAAGAGAACCCCAGATTTTAGAAACCGATCGACTCCCTAACGAAAAACACTAGAACAAATTCGACATACCAAATTTTCAGCACCAGGAAGATTTCCCCTTTTTGCAAGATTAACAGCAAGCTCCAAATTGTTCAACTGCATCAAACCAGAAACAAGTATATGATACTCATTCTATAAACTCAGCAGTTTTAAGCTAATCTGAGGAAGAAATTCGAAAAAAAAGCACACCTGGCCGCTGACAAAAGGCACAATAGTAGCTTCATTAACAGTAGCAAGTAGCACCTGCCCCCTTCTATTGATGGCATAGAAACCTCCAGCTGATTGAGCTTCTGACGTCAAAAATATTGGATCTGGACTAATTCTATTGCGGTATACAGCACTGGCAGTCTCAAGGTCATATACAAACAGAAGACCAAGCTTTGTAATAACATATATCAAACCATACTTTTGAGACATCTGTGAAAAAATATAATATTTTCTCGTCAAAATAGGTTAGACAACGGCAATTACAGATCATTTTTAGTTAAACATGCTTGACAAACTGTGTAACAATCTGGGATCTACCTGCATTGCAACTGGAAAATCATCAGCAAAATCTGGAGGGAAAAATAGATCAGCTTGTTTCTTTGAAAAACCTGGCTTGCCTGTCAACATAATACATTGAAAAAACAGAAGAATATCAGATAAATAAATAAATAGATGAATAAATATATAAATCTCATCAAAGATGAGGAAAAGTGGACATCAAACTCATAACTGCTAAATTGAAGTGAGGATAGATGACATGTGCAAGTAATTTTTCTCTGTGACAGCACTTTGTTTTAGTTTCTTGTTTCTTGTTGTCTTTTTTTAACAATAAATTTGGCTACATGAACATTTATCACCTTTTAAAAAAATGATTGTCCACCGAAAAAAAAAAAAAAGAAGAAGAAGAAAAAAAACCAAGTACATGTGAAATCAAATGGATAATTCTGGTTTAGGTTCTTCGGATTTTAGGTCATTCATGAGAAATTAAGGCCAATAAACAAAAAGCTTTAGAAGTTTACCTCTACATGTGGTACGCCATCAGTAACTAAGTGAACATAAGTAGAGGGGTAATTTTGTCAAATCAAATGCATTTGGTGTTTGATTGCAAATATAGGAAGAGAAACTAGCATGGTAAATTTGTCCAATTTATTCAAATAACTGGTAATACTTTAAAATGCTGTTTTTGTCATTTGGACCTAATCTTTTTCCTTCATTTCATCATTTCCTGCTAAATCACAATGACCTGACCTCCCACATATTCACAGAAGACTTTGGCACATAACAAACTACCCAGTTAGCCAGGCCTGCTATGAATTCAGTTACAGCATGACAATTATTAAAATTATTCTCTTCACAAAATTCCTCACAACCAGCTGCAATGGACTTGACCAACTGCAAGAACTGAAAAATATTACTCTCCCTTTCTTTCTCCAGTTAGAACATCCGCAAATCATTTGTTGGAAGTAAAGATTACATTGAAAACAAACTCTTTTATGACAAACTGCTACATCAAATTACTGCAGCACATAGTTCAATAAATGAACAGTACTTGTTTCAGCAATGTATGATGGCCTAAAAATTAATTAAATCTTACTTCAACTTTAAGATGCAACTTAACATCTTTTCTGCTTAAAATTAGTAAAAGAGAATCAATATCCAAACATCAACACACGTTTGCATAGACACACAAGACACTGAAAGGGAGAGTTGACCGCGAACCTGGCTGGGCCCCAAGTTCAATTATATGCAACTTTGAAACAACCTGGCCAGCATTCATGGATTTTGAAGCAAACACTATAAGAGTAGAGGGATTCTCATTCCCTGGAACCTGAAAGTCATAAGAAAATTGTTATATAACCCTGAATGCAAAATAGATGTCCCAGGGAGCAAAAGTGAGGAGAAAGAGTCACACTTTAAATGAGGCAAATGATGCAGCATGAGCTTCAAGAGCTTGACTGCGATGCTGGTCCACAGAATAGAGTTGCATATTTCCTTTTACAAGTTGAGGCCTCTGTAAACAGAAGCAAAGAAATTATCAGTAAACCTCATGTTGGCAAAAAGAAAGAGAACTGAGTCCAATGGTTTCAAGAACTGAACAAGACAGGCAGGAAACCGTTGAAAAGATTGAATATAGTCTTTATGGAGACATCAACACTAACAAGCATTTCAAATCTGCAAGAAATGCAAAATGTGTATCAACACAATAGCCACAATAGAATTTAATACCTCAGGTGAACCAGGAGCAATACCAATCAAGACCAACCACTTTTCAGCTGGGTCACATTTATAGTTGATAATTTGATTGTTTGCCAAATTAGCCGTCCTTTCAAACATTTTCACAGGTTGTGTATCCCCTGCATTGCAAATTTGTCACAAGCATGTTATTTGAAATCTCAAGATAACTTCCTAAGACAGTGTTCATGTTCGTTAAGAAAGCAAAGGTAAAGGGGTTCCAACAAGTAAGCTGGATTTTCCACCTTCAATTGACCAATGATAAACTGATGTCTGCGTGACCAGTCCAAGCATTTTTGGAGAAATCCACTTCCAAAAAACAATCTACAAAAAAGGAAAGAAGATCACTCCAAAGAAACTGATATAAAAAGGGGGGGGGGGGATCTAGAAGTGACACAAACCAATTAAACAGCCAGTTCAGTAATACTTGTCACTGAATATAAATAAATCTAAAATTATTACCTGCTCTGGCATCTGGTGTGATTTGACCTTTGTTTTCGTTTCAATGTTGAATATCTGTAAGTGATCCTGGGTGGTGCCTGGAAGTTGAGCTTCACAAAGAAGAAAGAAAAATAAGAGTAAAGGTCATATACATTGAAATTGAGCAATAAACAGGAAATATCATAATTGTCCGTCCAACGAGCCAGCAATGTAGCAACTATCCTCAGACTGAGATAAAAAGCATAATGTGAATCACATAAAAGTATACCATACTGCAGAAATTACAGTATTCTGAAAGTTTGCATACCAGAGTTACACAAATTACAGTATTCTGAAAGTTCTTAAAGTTTCCACATTATATTAATCACCTCATTTTAGCATTTCAAGACAATAGGTAGATGTTTATTTGCAGCTGCTAATAACAAAAAAGACCAAATCAAGGCTCATGACATGCTTGAGTTTTTACAACTTTTCTCATCATTCCTCCACAAACTAAATGATGAAGCACTTTTCTTGCCCTCGTATTTCCATGCTAGTTCCTCAGATAGTCTCTGTTCAAACAATGGAAGCACCATATGAAATACTTTATGTTCTTCATGCAACACCTATTTCTCTTGGATACCTTCATCTTAAAATATTGTCTCAAACACATGGATCAATATCTTCTCCTACATCCAGTTATCTTAATATCTTCTCATAAATGGCCCTGGCACCAACCAACATCCCAAGCCATACAACTCTACAGATATTGGAGCAACCTAAAAAACCTTTTTCACCTGTTATCATACAAAAGGATAGCAAATGCACTTTGAGAGTCCATCATTAGTGATTTAACCCACTGTTACTGACCTCCTTGGTCCCCCCCACCAAACCCACTTTGTAAGTGGTGAAGAAGTGAACCTTCTGATTGTCCCAAAAACTCCTCACTTCAACTATGAATTGCACCGAACATGTGTATATTATCATCATGGGGAAAGCATTCTTTGAGGTCTCTCGACATAAGTGACTCCTGTTCAACTTCTATGAGTTGCGATCTTGCCCCTACCCTGGACGTCACTACCTTATCCACCTTTGTCAATAAGCGACCTAAATCTTATCCTCAATCACTTTGGCATTCTTCCTTCTTAAAAATATATCCCTTAGATCCTGTTACCGTATGATGTCCAAATTCTTAAAAACTATCCTACAGCTATTCAAATGCTCCCTCACCCCAACTCTGTAAAAAGGCGGGCTAGCAATTACAAGATTAAAATTCCCCTTGTTTGTCTCTCCTGATGCAGCTTGCTTTCCCCTGTTTCTTTTAGGGGAAAGATAAGTATTGTGGACATTTGAATTAAACAGCATCCCATTCTCTAAATTACCATTTAAGTCTGATTACAGAAAATCATATATCCCATCACAAAGTCTCAAGGATATCCGGAGTCAAACTATTGGAATCAACCAAAATATCTACAACAACTTGTTATAAATGTTTCCGTTAGGAAGCATATGCATGTATTCTTTTTTTATTTTCAGATTCTAAGTAATCTCATATTCATAAAGAAGGCACTTGAGCTTATATGGTTCTGTCGCAAAAACTCTTCGCGTACCCCAGCGTTCACATTTTTAGTTAAGCCAAAACTCATTTCTCAATCTACGTACAATAGTTAAACTTCTAAACTTCACAAGCTGCAAATGGAAAAATGCAACAACATACATCACCTTACTCACACATTAAGGCTAAAAAAACCATGTAAGCTTAAGAAAAACCGAAATGAAAAAAGAACTTCTAGTCTCTATGACTAGGACACAGCATGTACTGATGGCTAGCAATACTTGGAAAGCAAACGCTAGTACAGAAATGTTATTATTCCGTTTATCTTAGAAAGGCAAGGATGTACAGCATAAACTAATGATAGATAAGGAATCCATTATCAAAATGGAAAACAGAGAGATGATTCACAACTATTCCACAATATCACTATCACTTTCAATGTACTCCGGCTGGTGATGCTAGCTTGAAGAGCAGAAGGTTTAAGCTTCAAACAGGAAAGAGATTGGACATGCTATATGACAAGATCCACCAACCTTCAAGAAAAAAGTTTGCACTTAGGTTACATGTGCATCCAAATTCAATCTAGCACTAATGTAAAGCCCTCGGGTTTCCTTGTAAGTTTTCATGGAAGTAAGATCTTATTGGTCAAAGAGGCAATTTGCTTGATAACTCTAAGATGGCTGCACTAGAAGTCCCCTGCGATGAAGCCCATCGAATATGAAGAATGAAATAAAACATGGAATGAGAGAACCTTTCTTAGATACAATCTATGCTTTGGCCAGAAGTGTTCAGCAAAGGTATTCCTAGCTGTTCAGTAAATATCAGAAAATACTGCATATTTTTGCCCTAATCTGAGGTGTCCATTTAACCTATCCTACATGGGCTTTTCAAGGTGAAACAAAAAGTCCACATCGCATAGGTTAGAGATCTTCTGAAATCAAAACTTAACCAACCAAGCCTTCTAATCACTTAACTCTCCCTGAATGGATTGGAAGATAGACCAAAATCCTTTCCCTGGTTTCTAAAATCGAGGAAATCAATCGAGTTAAGGCTAAGATGCCAAGTACACTTAAGCATCTAATGACAGATATCAATATAAGGATGTGAGACACTAGCATTTTCATAAATTCAATCAACAAATGAGCTATTGCTATAAGTATCACAACAGTGCAAGTCAATACGCCAGCCATAGATTCCCAAATCAATTTCTACAAGTTTAAGAACATATTACTCTTACCTTTCAAGGCCAGGATTCGAGTATTTGGATTCATGAGAGCTGAATCCGCAGTAATAGGCCTTCTCAACGGTTGCATCGGCATACTCATATCAACAATAACAACGCTATTCTGCGGCGATGTTTCGCGTACACATATGTACTTTTCTGATTCCATCGTAACATTGTTAAATGTGATGAATTGTTGATTAATCCCAATGCTTGGCAGCTGAAACAAACATCACACGGAAAAACTCATCACCACTTCGATCAAATCACACTCTCTCGTATTATAATTAAAATCATCACACTGATCCACAATCTAGACTCTAAACAGTTCGCATTTCGCAAATCGGCCAACCATTACGTGATTGAAAACACAACAACCAATCAGATCTAACCTAGTTCCGACAATGTACATTGCCAGTCAATCAAAAGCTCAAAATCATACAATTAACTGAAATGATTCAATTCAAAGCTGATAATAAAGAAGTATATAAATTGAACAAGAGCGGATCCGGAGAAACTTGAATAGAAACTCACCGTGAGAACTTCCTTCATCAAGATCGGCGCATTTGCCGCCGCCATTTTTACGAGATCGAATCGCCAAGCTTTTTCGCAGTATTAATCAAATGCGAAATTGAATTACGAGAGAGAGAAAGAGCGAGTGGAAGTATTGATTCGCTAATCGCTAATCTCTCTCATACGAAGAAGAGAAAGAGAGAGAGAGAGTTGTGTGGAGGATCAACAATGGTGATGGAAATGAAATGAGAGTGGAAATCTAACAAATTTCTAAAGGCTTTGAGAAGAGAAGGAAGTAAAATAAATACTTTTATATCATCCAATAGGGATTGGGAAGGTCGTGTTAGTATGTGCTGTTATGCGAGTGCGCCATATTTCTTTCCTTCAGTATTTGTTGTTGCTATTTATATTTTTCCTTTTTCTTTCTTTGTAAGGAAATGGGGCCCTCGTTTGTTCCTTTTTTGGGCTGAGGCCCCGCAACGGTAGGCTGCTGCGTGGCCCAGTGGGCCTATAAATGAAAGTTCCCTGCCTTCCTATTGATCATCACTGACAATTTTTTTTTTTTCCCCTTATTAGGACTGGCCATGGGCCGTGCTCGGCTGGCCCACGTGCCATGCCGGCGTGCCTGAAACTTATGGAGGCTCAGCCCGGCCCACGGCCCATCCAATACGTGACGTGCCGTGTCGTGCCACTTATTCTCAAAAGTGACCCATCGTGCTGTGCCTCGTGCTGACGTGCCGTGCTTTTACAGATTTTCAAATTTAGTATTAAGATATTGTATTTTTGTCGTGCCTAGGCACATGATTTTTCTAAAATCATGGTCCGACACGACCCACAGCCCACCACGTCGTGAACCTTGCTGGGCCGTGTCTAGGGTGGGCTCGTGCCATGCCCGTACCAAATTTGTGCCAGGCCATGCCGCCCGTGGGCCAGCCCGGCCTATGGCCAACTCTACCCTTGATGAAGAATGAAAATCAACACAATGACATGATTAGTACGGCCCTCTCTGGCTCGGTGTAATATCAGGGGCGGATCTAGTTCAATGGGGTTGGGGGTAGTTGCCCCCATCTAGCAATGGGCTGATCCTCTCAAATAAAGAAAAGCCCAAAGCTTGCCCCCAATTTACCACAATCCACTCCCTCTTGGGGGGGGGGGGGGGGAGTCAAAATCTTTGCTCATTGATCACCTGATCCACACATTGCTCAAGAGAGAGACAGAGGAACAAAGGTTAGATTACGTGATTATGTCTCTCTCACCAAGTCCTTTCTCTCTCTCAATAAGGCCCTGCATCTCCATCAATCAATTTATTGAAATCTCGACTCATTCCTTGATTTTAATCAATCTTTTGATTTTGATTTATATTTTGTGTTAAGTAATTTTCTATTATATGCTAACATAACATCTTAATAACAGCATGGTATTGGCAAAGCAAGCAAAATAACAAACGAGGCCACCTTAAGTGCATAGTTGAACCTTAAATATGGTTTAGGGTTTGGTAAGTTAGTGCTTTGGTTGAAAATTGAACGTGTTTGACATCTCAACAGAGAAAATATAATATTGAACGGTGAAATATTTAAAGAAAAATTTGTGCAATCTAATCATATTGAGCATTATATATTTAACTACTGCGCTATTGCCAAAAAAAAAAAAAATCATTTATATTCTGTCCCCAACTAAAAAAGATTCTGGATCATTCTCAGTTGGCTATGGAAGTGTTTTCCTACACCACAGGTCGAGGTTCAAGGGTTGCTGGAGGAAGAGAGAAAGAGAATGACATGTTAATCAGTATGAAATGGTTAGCATTTTGCTCAAATACAAGTGGTTAAAACTGAGGTTCTAGATACATTAGGTCCGAGGTTATTCGATTCAAGGAGGTTCGCATTGCATGAGATTTTTCAACATATGAAGCAACAAACAAAACTTGAAAGTAGAGATGTTCAAGCGGGCGTAGGCAGGGTCTCGCATGATTTTTTTGACCCATGGACCAAACTGGCAAGTGGGTTAAGGTCGGGCTAGCGGGTCGCGTTTTTAAACTCACCTATATGCTCTGTTCAAGGCTGCCTTTTTTCAAGGTTGGACAAACCAGACCTCGGTGTATGGAGATTTATCTACTCGATCCCCCGGTGAGAGACGTAAGGCGAGTGCGCAGTTCGTTTTATGCGAACCATGAGGTCTTCATCCTGCTCGGGAACAGCTCTACTAGAAAGTAGTATAAGAGTATTATTCTCGATGTGGCCGTATGATAGCCTTGAGAGTTGTCCCAATACAAATGTAACAAAAGACATTGATAACATAAGTAATTTCAGTTAAAAAAAAAAACCATCAACAAATAGTTTTAAGCTATAAGGTTAAGGAAAAATTGGCAAAAATAACACTAATTTTCACCGAGTTGCAATTTTCACCACAAACTTTGCTCGATTGCATTTTTAGCACAAACTTGGTTTTTCTATCAATTAATTGACACAAGTAATACCAATGGTGAGAAGTTCTGTACAAATGATGACATGACAGAGTTAGCTAGACTAATGTGTATTATTATTTCTATTGTGGTTTTTTATCTATATGTCATATTTGGCCGGAGACTTCTCACCGCCAGTGGCATTTGTGTCAGTTAATTAATGCAAAACTAAGTTCGTGTTAAAAATGCAACCAAGCAAAGTTTAGAGTGAAAATCGCATCTCGGAAAGTTGGTATTATTTTTGCCAATTTTTCCTAAGGTCAAATTGAAATCGTAGGATCAGTTTTTGAAATGTCGCCTTTTCAGTTTCATAATAGTTGGACAAACATTTGACAGTATGAGGACCTTTCTTTTTTACAAATAATAATCAAATTTTATAAAAAAATGTACTAGTTTGCGTGACAGCTTCCCATCTTTTAACAAGAGTTTGATAGTACGCATCCATAATCATATACTCATAAATAATTATAATGACACAAACACATACTTATTTTAATCAAGAGGTGTTTGGCCCATTGGTAAATAATTAAGTTTTGGCTTATATGCCTGGTCACGGGTTCAAACCTCATGGGGAGCACTTACACAAATTTATTCGTGAAATATCCGAGGCCGTGTCTTATAAAGACAATGGAGCACCCATATGTAACTACTCCCTCCGTCCTTAAATAATCTTTCTACTTGCTTTATGCACACCTACCAAGGATGAGGCAAAATTACTCTCTACCCCTTCCTATTCACATTTTTCTAAGTGGAAATAAATATAAGGAGGGTCACTTTTGTAACATTTGTGACAATTTAAGGCTAAAAAAATGAGTGAAAAGTTTATTCATAGACGGAGGGAGTACTATATTACTCTCAATAGTTAAAGATCTGCAAACTCCAAAAACTACTTTAGCATTTCTTGTCTCCACCCATGCACTATATATGTCACCTTGTAAATATGTCAAATGCTACTTCTATATAATAACCAACAAAATGGTTTGGACCCTGCCACCAACATCATGCCCACCAGCAAGCTCAATGTCTCTAAAATGGTCCCTGCCAACAAATACCAAGTCCACCATCACGCAAATTTCGCTTCTTTCATACTTCTCTCACCATGCAAAATCATTGAGTTATTTGTAGCATGAGAAAGCCACAAACTTACTCCGTCCACCATATCTCCACAAAGTCGAGGTCCTCGTAAAACGTTGATGTTGCCTCAAAAAATGTAAGTTGCATTGCTGCTATGGTGAATGTGTGATTATGGTGCTTAAACATGCAGAGCTAGGTGAATATCATCTGTTGCACAACCCCTAATACTCTAGAAAAATACTATGCCGATTGTCCACAGATTTTAGGCTATTTACACATTCCCATACCAGTATTGGAGGTTATCAGAACCCCAATTGCTAATATGCTTCATGTTAACAGTACAGTTGCACACAACCGGCTAGCTAAAATGCCTAAAAGAAGGTCCAAGCTTCATTTCTGTCCCTACTGCTACAGATCTCATGCCACATTCATGGTTAGTAAGTTACCTTCTCTACTTAATAATTATATAGTACTATATCTCACTCACCTCAACTCAATACCGTCACTTACACAAGCTTATAAATCCAAATCCTACACTCCTCAATACAGTTAAGACCTTGATCAGCTACTACATCCGCAATCACCAGTTGACCATCTTCCATAAGCATCATTCAATCACTCATCATATCACAACCACGCTATGAAACTATGTCAAGCCATCAGCCACCATATTCACACTCCTTGATTTATGCTTAATTACAATATGAGGCTAGCTCTTTTTTCCTGAATGAAACTAAAGAACGGTACTCCTTTAAGAATTGCCAAAATCACTCAAAAACATGCATAGGAGGGTTTAATCTGTAAGATGATGATTGTTGACATCCTTAATGAGACCTTTGATTAAAAGCATTAGCAATAAATAAGTCTCAAAAACAAGTGCAGTTTTTATCTGTAGTACCAAAATTTTCAATATATTGCTGTTCTCTTGAATAAATAAATGCAAGGTACAAAACCATAAACATCAAACTGAACCTATCTACTCCTACAATTACCTCCTGTCCTGCTAGCTAGCTAGTAAATGAATTTTCTCTTATGTACATCTGCCTCAATACATCTGTTGAAATCTTCTTTGGTTGATAATCATCTAAGCAAATCGACCCAGTTGAACAACTACTACACTAGTATCGTCACTTGACCCTCTGCTTATCGACAACTCTGCAAGCTTCCTACAAGCATGAGCAAGCTCCGACTTGTTGGTTTGATCTCCTGTACAAAAGGGGATGATTGTGTCTACTGCTTCCTGATTAGTGACCTGTTAGAACAGAAGAAATTATGCATAAGATAACTTTCGATGGCTAACAAACTGATTGCCTCATTTAAGAAATATATCACAGATTGTAATACTGTCATAATACTCGAATTAAGAATAGATATACCTTATCCCAAAGGCCGTCTGAAGCTAAAATTAGAAACTCGCAATCATGTTGAATGTCCACAATCTTAGTGTCAGGTTCTGCTGTGACCCATTCTTTAAGATGTTGGTCACCTAATGCTCTTGATACTGCTAGTGAACCTTGTATTCTCCATACACCATTACAACAGTCTACGTAACCGCCCTGCATTAAAACATTATATATGCTTATTAGTCTCATTTTACCTTGCTACATTATTTTGCATAAAGAAACTTAAACAATGCCAATAATGTACTGTAAGCGTAAATATATATACCTTGGCTTCAATCCTCATTTTCTCGTCTTCCCTTGAGGGAGTGTGATCCGTTGTAAGGGCCTCTGCAAGGCCGCCCCTGCTCATAACAGCGCGACAATCACCAACATGTGAGACCATCAGCTTACCATCTTGTATCATTGCAGTGACACAACAACTTCCACCAGCAGCATTTTTTCTAAGGAACTCGCCGTCTGTAGCTAAGTAACTGTCTCTTATTTCCTCCTCAATAAGCTTGTCAGATTTGGTAATACCAGTTTCTCTTCCTACATTGTCCAATATGTTCTTCCCCAGCCTTGATGCTGCAAATTCAGCAGCCTTTACACCTCCATGCCCATCAAATACACCAAAGAAGGCCTGCAAATATGCAAAGTTCAATTAGGCTATATTTGACAGCTTTCAACTAACTTTGCAGTTTCAACTCTTATCAATTTTAAGTTAGCTATTCAAATCTCAACTACCTACCATTTCTCTAGTTTGTTTTCAATTTTAGCTCTCAAGCTTTGAGCTTTGAGCTTTGAGCTTCTACAGCTTGTTTTAAAAAGCTACCTCTACTAGCCTTCAACTTCAACTAAACTTTTAGCTGATTATTGATTTATAGCAACTTTCAGCTAATTTCAAGTTATGCAAAGTTCAATTAGGCTTTGTTCAGTAATTTTCAGCTAATAACTTTTCTGCTTTCAACTAGTTTCTCAACTCACAATTACTATGTCATGAGAAGCTATCCTTATTTATCTTTCAATCTTAGCTGACTTTTCACTGTTTTCAGTTAAATTGTTAATGTTCTTAGCAACTATAAAACTACTTTTTAACCCTCATCTAATTTCCCATCTATAGCCCTGGAATCATCACATTTATGATCTGTCAACTGAAGTAAAGTAGTAAACTCGTACTCTATTGATTAGTCTTACCTTCTTTGTTTTTCTTTTTTTCTTTCTTTTTTATTTTCGAAAAAGGCATTGGTTAGTCTACCTAACTTAACAATGTGGCAACTTTTCTATAACAAACTTGACTGTTTCAACTTGGAGGCGGTTAACAATTACCTGCTTAGAAGTATCTGACGACACATTATTGACAATAGCCGAGTAACGATCCTCCAAACGAGCCCTTGATCTTCCCTTCTTAGAATAAACTCCATATCCATCTCCTTCAACCTCAACCTCCTTCTCTCCACCATCATCTCTCGTTGAACCGACAACATTAACCATATCCATCAGCTTATTATCACTAGCAACAGGAACATTAATCCTCGCCGGCCTTCTCCTCTTCAACAATGGCGGCACCTCATGATGATCTCGACCATGATGATGACTCGAGCTCGAAACCGGCCCAGCTTCCAAGTTTTGAAGCATAACCATCATGCTAGGTGACATAGGATGACAAAAGAGGTTACTGCAACAACAACTGCTACTTGTTGAATTTGGTGGTGATGAGAATGTGTTGTGACTAATATTTGGCACTGCAATAGCACAATTCATTTTTCTGTTCTTTTTCTTTTTAGCTTGCTATTGAATTTGTGAAATGTGGATTTTATGGCTTAAAGTTTCTTAACAAGGTGGTATTTATATGGGATGGGGGAAGAGAGGTCAAGGGGACCTAACGAGTCAACCGTTCAACGGTCAAAAAATTGGCTTTTTTAGCTTGGTGTGGCGCTTAAGTTGGGGGAGACTTGGTCTTTTTATTTTAATCTTAAACAAGGACGTAGTTTGTTTAGTTGGGCGATCGTCTGGAACATTTGATCGGTCTCTCTAGGTGTTCCCCAATATTTTTCACTACCCACCTTGATATACTAATGACCATTTGCTCTTGTGGTACCCGCCTAATTCTCTTAAGGAGAAGATTCAAGTACAAATCACATGCAATCTCCACAAATTCAGTGGTTCTGTAGTTTGTGGGCTAGATAGCTAAAAACCTAAAATTATCCCTCATTTCCCTCTCATAGGTTCTTAGACTCATAGGCTAATGGTCAGTTGATCGGACCTTTCAAGGCAATCCATACCTTTTGGGAAAAAAAAAATAATAATACCATAAGGATACCTCGTGGAAAATCATTAAAAATAATTTCTTATTTTTAATTTGGGTCCAAGGAAGGCACAGATGTTAAGGGGGAAAAAAAAAGGCGGAGAGGTCGGTATAAAAAATCCACAAATAGGGAATAGGAAATCGAACTGGGACCTAATGTATACAAGAATTGGAATCTTAACAACTTTCTTTTTACTCCCTTTGTTTTAAGTGGCATTGGAAATTTTTGCAACCAAGTTTGATCATTGATTTGTGAAACAAATACGTTATTTTAATTCACAATATGAAAAATATTTATCGCATACGTATCAAAGAGTAGTATTTCGGAAATTCTTGTGTACAACCATCTAACTATTAGACGATTCACTCCAATGGCGACTTTTCGCAATTTATGGACTACTTTTAGCGATTTATGGGTGACTTTTACAACTTATAATAATAACTGAGCTGTAAAAATGTCACCCTCAAAATGCTAAAAATAACCCTTAAATTGGAAAAGTAGACTTTAAATGAGTCATCTAACGATTAGACGGTTGTGCAGCAGTATTACAAAGTACTTTCTTAATGTAAAACTTTTATAATTCTTAGTTATATATATTGAGAGAAATTAATCGTCAAAATTCGACCCCAATCAGCAAAAACAACACTTAAAATAACATAGGGAATGCCTTTTCATTTCTTTTGCGATAAAAGATGCTTCTCTTTGATATTGAAAGTAATTAAAATTTCCAATGCATTTTGGGTGTCAAGTCAACTTGTTTTCTTTGGCGTGTTAAATATGTAAAAGAAAATAAGCGTATGAATATGTGCCCGTGATCCCACCGGCTTGGATGTTTTCGGCGCCCGTTGTTTCTTGCGAAGGTTGTTCTCTTCTCCTTTGCTACCAAGAAATCAATTGTCGTTTTTTAGTGTTTTATTTTTCCCATTTGAAAGTAGTAAGAATAGATTACACCAAAAGCACTACGATATAAGATATAACATAAAATAAATAAATAAATGAATATAAGTCTAATGAAATCCCAAAATAGTTTTTTCTAAAAGTATACTAAGATTCAAACACTTTTATATAACTTCGTTATAACAATTTCTTGTAGAACAAAGTATCTCTACCAATCAAGTGCATTCATCAATCCAATAATTTGATTTTCAAAAGGTTATCCATTTCGATAGACTGTTCTAAACTATTAGAATACTCCCTCCGGCTTGAAATCATCTTAATACTTTCTTTATTAATCCGGCACATAATGAGCTTAACATTTCCTTATTAGGGTCTTTTTTTTTGTATAAAGTTACCAACATACCCCTATTTCCTTTACATTGAAATTTGCAATTATTTGAAAAGCAAGTGGCTAAAGGCAA
>BSSO01000711.1:0-29673 GCA_030267885.1 Mesembryanthemum crystallinum
TTATGAACATTATCTGCATTTAAGAACTAGTCCACTGGTGTGTATGAATGTATCTGGAACTTCTCAGCATAATCTCTGTGTCATGAAATTTGAGAGTTCATTAATGCTCATTTGTATGGTATGATTCTAGCTAAGAGGGTGTTTGGCCTAATTTCCAAAGATTTTGAGCTTCTCCTGCACAAAGTCTTTCCCCTTCCCCTTTATACCTTCAATTCCTCCTCCCCAAGAGCTTCTAAGAAGCCAAGTTGAGTCTAGAAGTAGATTTATAGTTTCTATTCCTAGCCCCATTTTGGTTCCTTAGAAGTTCACGAGGAGGAGAAAGTGAAGGGGGTGGGGAGGGGAGAGGAGGGGAGGGGAAAAGTTTGTAAACGAGATGCTCAAAATTTTAGGAATTAGGCAAACAGCCACTGAAGCGTTTGGCGATCAAGCTCATCAGAACATTTCTTGTTGTTTTACAGGGTCAGGCAGCATATTTGAAACGTTACGGTTGCGTAAACCGTTGATTGTTGTTGTGAATGAGGATTTGATGGACAATCATCAAGCTGAGCTGGCAGAAGAATTGGCAGACAGGAAGCACTTGTTCTGTGCGCACCCTCAGACACTTTACCATACTATAGCGAGTATGGATCTCGATTCTCTTCTCCCGTATACTCCTGGTGATGCAAAGCCGGTTGCGAAGCTTATAAACAGGTACTTAGGCTTTCCTGAAGATTAAAAGCAGTGTACTAAAGAAAATTAAAGATTGCCTCCTATGTAATCAGAAATCTAACACGGTTTGATATTAATATAGCGCAGTCATTAAGTTTTGCTATTGGCCATATTGTAATTGGTCGCTTTTGTTGAGCGACCCTTGTGTGATATGTTCTCTATGGCTGATCTTTTTCTGATGATTCGCTATCATGCCACGGATTTTATCCAGTTGATATTTGAGGAAATTTGGCTTCTTGGCCTCTTGCTGGTTCTATCTATTGTTGGAAACATCTACTATACACGCCAATTTTGATAGAAGTCGAGCAGGTTTCACATGCACCGGCCTACTATCTTCGCTTTCAATCAGCATCAGCAACGAAGGGAGGGAGAGACAGAGAGGACAAACCTCTACTCACCTCTTGTACCTGGAAACAAGATCTCTCTCTTGAACTTCCCAAATGAAGATTTCACATTTTAGAACACTTCGATGCAGCTTTTTGTTATTTGCAGATGCAGAATAAACTACTTAAAATCCGGCATAATCCTCCGAATCACATGATGCATACAAGCGAGTACATTACACAAATAAATTGGGGGTAGACCTGAAATTTATTCTCCTGTGTTCACAACATAAACCTTCAAATTTTTCTATCATCACATTACACTTGAATAACTTATCTATTTTGATAAACATTTATAGTCAAAGTTTAGTCTTGAAAAAAAAGTAAATAAGCACATGTTCAAGTTTAAATCTAGGGATGGAAATAGGTCGTGTTAGGCAAGCCCATATGTGATGCTAGCGTGCCTGGAGCTTCAGGAAGCACAATTAGTGAGCCTCGTGTCGTGCTATGTCTTTCCCCAAGGGCGGCCTAGGTACTACACGCAACCAACGGTCAATGTCATGCTAGTATGCCACGTGCCATGCCTAATGTAATTTTTCAAATTTATTTTTAGTTTTTTTTTTCTGTCGTGCTAGAGCACGTTGTACCGTGCGTCCGTGCCTAAGCACTAGATCCCACCACTTCGTACCACGTGCCAGGCCGAACTGAGACCACGCCCATACCGGTTAGGTCGGGCCATTTTGGACCTCGTGCCAGCACAACCCGTGTACATCCCTATCTAGATTATCATCCAGGGGAGAGAAGTCATGACCTACAAATCGCAAGCAGACATTCTTACTAGCTATTAGTGGCAGTAGCGGCTGGGAAATGTCAAATGTGTCACAGGCACCGCCAATGGAATCACCCACGTCACGGGCTAAGTAAAGTAAATGCCTGGTCAATGAGGTTATCAGCAAGATGTTCATTGCATTTGCATTGCATGAAAGCGCCTTTGATGAATTTAATAAGCATACATCAGAAAGTAACGTTTTTCCAGAACTATGATAAGGGCATTAAAAACAATTTCAAAGCTTCAATTTTACTACCCAAAAAAAAAAAAAAAAAACCTTTTATATATACAATACAACTACATAAACATGCTTTCTTTACTCACACAGTCACACCAATCTCTTGCTGAGCCAATTTAATGTGAAAACAACCAATCTGCTTCAAGAGGGTACACAGATTACAGCTACAGGGCAAAATTGAGCCACAGTCAGTCTCATAGATGAGACAAATCTCACACTTTGAGGCTATTAAGCTACTGCCCAATAGATCAGACCTTGTTTGGAGCCCACTTGCTTAGTTACTGGTCTGCAAGTCAATTCCAAGATTTGTTAATTTATTGAAACAAAATGCTGTGTGAAAACAATAGAGACTAAAATCCTATGCTACATAGTACATTACTGTGATGAACAATGCATAGCAAAATTTCCAAGATGAAATGAATCGAACTTTTTATAGCTTGTACAATGGGATTGTCCAGCAAATTTGTTACCTGTTTCGGTACTTGTTAATTAGTAATGTATTAGCCTTCAAAGGGCTGCATAGAGAGTTTAGGTCGATGTTAATCCTCATGAATCTTGCCATTGAAAACTCAACTAACTCATGCTATATAGTACTAAAAACAGGGTGTCCAACTATCCATGACGCCTCGGGACAAAGATAATTTTTTTCCCTTTTAAATAATAATGTAAGGGCCCTAGTGAGCATAAGAAACCAACAAAGTCGGATATTGGGTCCTTGTAACATAAAACACTATGCCGCTTCACAAATTAGTGAGATGGTACAAAACTTGACTTGCTTAACAGTTACCCTAATGATAACAAGTTGAGTAGAGTATTTCACATCATGAATAAGCTAATTTTAAAGTGTGGAGATATTAAACTAATGTATAACTGTTAAGAATGGCTTAATCTGTTCAGGAAGGGTATGCCACCAGTCGAGGTGATTATCCATCTCCCATTTTAAGATTTAACGCGGACAAATCGTTTGCCTATATTCCTAGTAGTAGTAGTACTAGTTGCTTACAATCCTCCCCTATACCCAGAATGAAAAGAAGAAAACAGGTAGGAGAATTGGGTCTTAATGAAACTAGTCTATGACTTACAACTAGAAAACTATTTAGATTTGGTCCAAATATGTCACATAGACTGATATAATGAGGAAAATCGAACCCGAAAACTAATATACCAAAATCTTGGACTTAACTAATAGGCCAAGACCTCATAGCAAACGAGTATAATGGTAGATGTATCCCTCATTTCCTTCTAATAGCAAAGACAGAGACAACTCTCCAGACAATTTCAAAGGAAGAGACGAATATAAGTACATCAGCATCCCTTTGATTGCTCACGGGAAGCGAACAATAGGAGAGAGAAAAGGAGGGTAGGATAGAAGTTGAAATTATGTGCCCATACAAGTAGGGTGACCTCCTAGGAAGGGAAATAGCTGAGCATACATACAACCCCTCTATCTCTTCTTATCAAGTCCACTCCTCTCTCTCTCTCTCTCAGCTCTTTCATACATTGCTTTCTGTGCTTGCACTTGCAGAACAGAAAGTAACATCAGCAACTGAAGCAAACATTCTCAGCTCAAACTCTGTACTTTGGCTTTTAACCATGGAGAGATCATCAGACAATGCAGCAAAAAGCTATACCCAAAACCAAACACCCAATAATCACCACAATGAGTCTCTCTCCCTCACTTCCATCCTTCTCATTGTCACACCCATCATCTTAGTCATCCTCCTTGGTTCCACCATAGTCCTTGTAATCCTGCTACGACGACACAAATCTGCGAAACAAAACAGTTTGAGCAGAAACAAAGGCAGCCAGATTGACAACAGCTGCAAGTTTGTCAATCATACAACAATCAATTTTGCTGAAAGTCCAGGTGATGATTAGCAGTTTTTTCAAATTCTATTTTCTCAAGTACTTCAACTTTTGTTGTAATCAATCTTGCTGCAAAATCTGATCTTGACATGGGACAAATATGTTGAAATAGATGTCAGGAATGGTTGTATATCCGGAGGGAGCTTAAGGCACATACCACCACAATGTAAATTCAAGGGAGTACAAGTTTTCACCTACAAGGAACTGGAAATGGCTACCGACAATTTCAGCGAGGCGAACGTGATCGGGCATGGCGGATGTGGGGTGGTGTACAGAGGAATCCTCAGTGATGGAACAGTGGCAGCAATTAAGATGGTGCACAGAGATGGTAAACAAGGGGAGCGGGCATTCAGGATAGAGGTAAAAAGATGCCTCATTTATTTTATTTTGTCTTCAATTCCATTCAGTTGTACTATTATTTTGATTCCTCTGTTCCTTTCTATTAATCTAATCCTTGGTAACACAAAACATCAGTAAAGAAAGTAAAAAGTAAATGTAAAAGGAAACTTCATGCAATTTCATGCATATATAGGCCCAAGATACTTAAATTTTGGCCTTATAAGTTATAATGATGCAAATATACGTCTCACTCGGTGACCCTCCAACATTTATTTATTTTGAAATATAGTAGGCTAGTTGATGCTCTTCTAATCAAAATTTTGATAGAAACTGCTATACATTTCTCACCTGCATCACGCAGTTGGAGAAGAGAGTTAATGGAACGGTGTGACAGTATGGTATATGCCAATTGACAATAAGATTGTAACGCTAATGAGCAAGTTTCTCCAATAAACTATCATCCCTAATCTAACTTAGAAAGGGGAAGGGTATCTAGGGGTTTTGACTTATGCTCTACCTTTCTTGGCATTTTCCTGTTCAACTTGGGTAACTTGAATAAACAATAAGAAGATTTTGTTTATCAAAATGTTCTGTCTTGTAACTATATGAATCTGCATTTATGAAGACTCCTCAACTCTCCACATGGGCAACAATTTTGACAAAAAAATAAAAATAAAAATAAAGCTATAACTTCTCCTGTGCAGGTGGACCTACTCAGCCGTTTACATTCTCCTTACCTGGTGGAGCTGCTTGGCTACTGCGCAGACCAAAATCACAGGCTCCTAATATTTGAATTTTTACCTAATGGTAATTTGCAACAGCATCTCCATTCACCCCACACATATCCCCGACCTTTGGATTGGGGCACTCGACTAAGGGTAGCCTTTGATTGCGCCCGAGCCCTTGAGTTCCTCCATGAGCATGTAATCCCCTCAATAATCCATAGGGACTTCAAGTGCAGTAACATTCTGCTGGACCATAATTTTCGAGCTAAGGTATCTGACTTTGGGTTGGCCAAGATGGGGTCCGACAAGATCAACGGCCAGATTTCAACTCGTGTCCTTGGGACCACTGGATACTTGGCTCCAGAGTGGGTGCTATTTCTATCCCTTCTTAAAGCATCGCTTTCATAAAACATATTATGAAAACTACATGTCACTAATAATGCAATGTGGTCCTATGTTGCAACTCTTAACTAACATTTCCTAAATGCTTGATTTATGAGCAAATTTGCTAAAACAATAAGCTGGTGTTAGCCAACATAAAGGCGGATTTTAGAATGTCGTTTAAAAGTAGATATACTAAATGGTGTGGCATGGAAACCATATGCATATAATAAAAGACAGGTCCCATTCAGTCATATCATGTGATCTTCTGTTCTATGTTCGGTTTTTCCTCTCTTACGCTTGTTAGTTACGCAGGTATGCTTCGACAGGCAAGCTTACAACAAAATCTGATGTTTACAGCTACGGGGTAGTACTTCTACAGCTCATAACAGGAAGAGTACCAGTTGATACGAAAAGGCCATCAGGAGAACACGTCCTTGTTTCTTGGGTTAGTAGCAAATAACAACTACAATCAAGCACTACTGATAAAGTGATAGTTGATACTTACTAAAGATGCTCATTTCGCTAATCTCAACTAGATCCCTACTACATTATGAAAATTGTTCATCCATGAATAAAGCAGCATAAGTGCCTTAAGTAAGACTTCAAAATCAAAGGAAGGAGGTTTTGGGGAAGAGGACAGAGAAGAAAGAAACAGTAAAAAGTTGAAATGTGATCACAAAGGCAGAAATACACAACTTTTTATGTCATTTCCCATAAACTTTAGGCGTTCACCTAGGAAACAATAGATCAAGCAGTTACTCAAAACAGATACGGCTACGTTTTCTTCAATTTTTATACATGTTCTAACAGAAATCCTAATAATTCTCTAATTTTCAGGCTTTGCCAAGGTTAACTCACAGAGATAAAGTCATCGAAATGGTCGACCCCACTCTGAAAGGACAATACTCTCAAAAAGACATCATTCAGGTTAGAAAGTTTCTTTCACTAGGTTTTCATAATCGTAACAGTGCAAGCTAATGAAACTTGATTATTTTTCTACAGATAGCTGCAATTGCTGCTGTTTGCGTGCAAGCAGAACCAGAGTACAGGCCACTAATGACAGATATTGTGCAGTCTTTGATTCCATTGGTCAAAAACCTCTCTTCTGTTCCCTCATCTTCATCCAGATTCCTGGCTAGTATGGTTAGTCCCAGGTCCCAGAGGCATTCTATCTCATAGAACATGGGTTGTTATCAAAAAATACATTTTATCCAAGAGAGGGAGGGTTCAATGTTTATCCAGTCCCTTCAAACCCGACCAATCCTTGTTTTCCTTTGGCTAGAATAAGTAAAGCTAATTTTACTTCCTATCCGACCTTCAAGACACCCACACTGCTCCTCTATTTCCATATGATGTTACATAATAAACCATTTATTGGACATGCAAATACTTCAACGAACTTAAAACTCAAATTTTGGCAAAAAGATTCATATCATTAAGGGAAACAAGAAGAGCAGTAGTTAATTTACAGTCAGGAGAAGGCCTGTCAATAACTGAAGGATGTCTGCATGATATTCATTATCTGAAATTGCACGCACCTGGAATTCAGATTTAGTCATCAGATCAGGATAGGAACTTGGTTCTGATGCTGAATAGTCACATGAAGTGTAATGTAGGTTACCATTCTGTAAGCTTGTTGTATAGACACACAGTAGACATTTGGTTTCAGTTTGGTCCTAGGATGTATCTTTCTCTGCTTCTATAGTTGTTTGGCCAATTTGATTGGTTTATCTGCAAAAATTGAGGAAAGCTCAGGTGAGCAAACACTAAGATATATTCCATCCGTCCCACTAACACTGCCTTGATTGACTTCTCACGCATATTTATAAATACTGAATTTGTGGTTTCAATTAATTTGGTGAAAAACGCATGTGGTAGAGATTGCACCAAAAGGAGTCTAGACAATCAAAATGGGAAATCCCAAATAGAAATTAAAACAATCTTATTGGGACGGAGGGAGGATAGGTTAAACAGCTATCATCTTCTGCCACTGCTGTTCCTACTGTGATCTATCTTTCTAATCCACATATGCTATGAGGGGAATTGTGTTTCATGACGGGAAGGCTACCCATTATAGTGTAGCCACGAACTATGGGGCTCAAATGCAAGAGAGTGAAAATTAAGACATTTATAATATAATCACCAAAGGTTAGAATTATCCAGCAAAAAGGCATATTGAATATTTTTTTCTATTGTACTCATGCTGAATATTACAGAGTGTGTGATATGGGGAACAAACTATCAAGTTTTGTTAATAAACCAAGTACTTCTATCCGAAAACAGGAGAAGGGCAAAGCAATAACATATGTGAGTAAGTCTATGACAGTCACTGTTAACCAGTAAATGTAGCATTATTACATTCCTTACCAAAGGATACTATATATTATATTCTGATATAGAAGGAAAATGGAGTAAACATACACTACATGGGCAGATATATTAAAAACTATGCACTAATCACACGAAGATTGCTGTTATGGTGAAAGTTTATCATGACTAAATACTAGAGAGCATGTTGTTCAAATGTTGACTAACATGCACATTTTCTATCTGCAGGTTCTCATTAAGTGGAACTAGCTTAGACAAAGTATACACCTACACAAAGGCCTCAGTCCACTAAATTGAAATCATAATTTGGTGCAGTTATAAAGTTAATGCTCCAGAAATAGACAATCTAAAGATGTATATCAAAAATTACAAAGCTTCCATGTCCTTCTCAATATAGAATGGGAAGAACTCGGGGCCACATATCAAGTTGTTGTCATCTGTTAGTTTTCATCAATCATTTCGTCTCCAGGAATCTTTATTAACAGCCTCTAACATGTCAGTCCGTATAGGTAGATAAGGAAGAATGACTTCGGTTCAATCCAATCAATGTAACCATAAATCTGAGTAAAGAAAAAACCTGACAGTATAGTTATGTACCAGGTGACATACTGGTCTAAGGAACATATTTGTTGTGAAATAAATCAAAGCCGCAATGGTAGAATATTCAGAAAGAAGCTGCAAAGCCAAAGAAAGAATGTTGCTGCAGAAAACACAAACAATGCCAACAGCTATCGACCCTTTCTGAAATAAACTTTTAGAAAAAGATAATGAAATCTTTGATTGCAATGCAAACAGCGAGAAAAAGACCTAACATTTTCCAAAATGAATCAGAGAGAGACCTATTATTCATGCAACAATGGTGAAGAATTGGTACGCTCATTGGAAAAATAACAACAGAGAAGGGGGAAAACAAGTGAACTTTAGAAAGCACAATCATGGGATTATAAATAGTACATTCAGTGGAAAAATTATATTAGAATGTTGATATGACTAATATTACGCCCAGTAAAGACACTTTATATTTAGGCTGCCCAAATATAGAGCCTGAGCTACACAAGTAGACAAACTAAATATGAACTTTAGGAAGCATCTTCATTACAACTTTTAATAGGTATGACAATTGACAGGGAGGACCCTTAGTCTAGCCCACAACTCGACCTAGTTGAGGGTAATGTGAGCCATAGCCCACAATGCAGTGATGAACAATCAAACAGTCCCCAACTTAAAGCTGATGGCGATGAAGATAGCTACTCACCAAGCTTCCCCACTTCCCAATTTCAATACTCTCATGTAATTAAGCATAGATTCTCATCTTAAGGACTTAACCTCCAGTTATCTACTACCCTATCATTCATTGGTAAAAACAAATTATAGATCCTAAATACAAGAAACAATAATATAGTTAATCTAACACTTAGATTTCATTGACAAGTTTTATTTTAAGCCGACATGAGACGGAACTGCATGGCAAAATCTAAGTACAATACTAATCAACTCAAAGGATTTCTTAGAGTCGGCTCCTCTCCTAATTTGGACTGTTGAAACAACAATATAATTCGAGGGTAATGGGCAGCTGACACATTATGCACTTTCAAGACCCATGAAACAAACAAAACTAACACAAAATCTGACAGGCACTTGAATGTGCCCTCTGCTTGTGATTTGCTTCAAACCGATCATTTAGTTAAGGGACCATCTGAAATGATGTCAATGCGAATGAATCCAAAATTGTGGGGATCACTTGATCATTTAAATAATTTACCAGCTTCACATTGATTTGAATGAGTGTACCGAATTCTTTGTAAAGACAGTAAGAACAAGAAACAACAAAAGTCGAACATGTGATAAGATTGTGGGGGAAAAAACAAAAATGCATGCCCAATATTGATATGGACCCAATTATTTGAATGAAAAGAACTAATCATATTCAATAATGACTCATGAACACAGAAACAAACATGTCTGAAGATTAAAAACCCAAAATTTTAAAAGTTCAACTTTCAAATCACACCTATAATTAAATCAAGTCATCAACCCGTCATGATTGTACTGTAATCTACCAGTCAAGTAACTTTCCAAGTGCAGAACCGGAGAAGCCCAACTGGGTCAGTGTGCATGACAAAAATTCTGCCGGAGAGTTCCAGTTAATACACACCTCTGGTTCAGGAATTTCGTCGAACACCTAACGCGCATTCTCAAGAAGGTAACCAATTAGAATTGTTCGAAGACATAAATTCTTCCCAGTCACCCCTTCACCCAATTCACAGAAAGAGAAGCGTGATAGCGAGAGAGAGAGGCGCTACCAAATTTTGGGGGAAATTTGAGGAAGGGAATTCGAAAGGTTTTAAGACCCATCTATGGAGGTAAATATAACCGTTACTCAAAACATTGTTGATGTTGAGAGAATTAGCACGTATAAATAAGTAGCCAAAGCTGTGTTTTTTTTTTTTTTTTTTTAATCATTGCTAACATGAGCTACTCTCCAATACACTATTTTCTCTAATTTCGTAATATGCTTAAAACCTTAATTCTGTAGTGGAAAATGGTGTATTGAGGATATTTCAACTATTTCAGAGAAAACCCATTAAATTTCAACTCGATGAAAGGTATTTGAAATTCTTGAGAAATTGGGTAGTAAGCTGTTTAGTTGAAATATAAAGTACTAGAACTTTATGCAAAAACTTTCGTTCATCTTAGAGAACTAGGTAAATGACTTTCGTATTTTGTGGAACGTGTAACTTCCTGCATTTTAATTAAACCAAACAACATGACAGTTTAGTATTTTCTAGTTTATAACTACAACTTCCTTTGTTTTCTTTTGGCAACCAAACGACCACTAAGATTAGTTAAAAAAAAAAAAAAAAAAGCTACACACATGTTTAAATAAACTCCAACAACTTTCGTTATGCTAGAAAGTTTAAATTAGATTGTCATAATATCGAAAAAAAAAAAAATGAAAACTAGAATCTACCACAATGTAATTCTTAAACCTATGTAACTATGGCAAACTTTAGTATACATCATTGAAAATTTTACTATAAAAGGATATTCTTAACTCCTATGTGGTGTGACTAATTTGGAGCTAGTAAGTGACCAGGTTGTCCATATCCAAAAGAAAATCCAAAAGGGAAGGACAAACAAATTTACAAAAAGAAATATGAAAGTGAAAGAGGGAGAGATAGTGAGAAGAGGTCAAGTAGATGATTAGAAACAAACAGGTAAAGCCAGTGCAGAAGGAGAAGAGCCAGAAACCAGAGGCACTTTCAAACATTGGGACCATCGGCTAGTGTTAGTGCAACCTGCATTATTGCTTTGTCCTCTGCCAAACAAACAGCATACAACAACAAAATTTCCCTACAATACAATTTCCACAGTTAGATTCTTAATTTATGCCCTATTGATCTAACCTTTCCCTCGCGCTCTGAGAACATTCCCTCGACTTAGATAACCTATTTACAAGAACATACGCAGACTCTACCCAGACTAAGCACATCTACAATACATGATACAGAGTAGTAGTGCAGGATCGATAATAAAAAAGTATGCAGGAAACCCGAAAAGAAGTGTTAAACAATACCAGAAGGCTTGTAAATATTACAGTAAATATTCAAGGAGGCGCACCAGAAAGGGTCGGTTTCCCAGCCAAATGGTTGGTGCACAAAGTCTGTGTTTATGTCTGTGTATCAGCCTCTGATTCTTTTTGGGTATTAGATCCTTCAGCACTTTCCTTTTCTGATTGAACGTCTTTCTTACCCAGTTTCCCTGAATATTTTGCCAATGCTGCAGACAATGCTGATTTGATGGAAAGCTCAGGCTCTTTCTTCTGACGTTTGTTTGCATCCTTTGTTTCCTTCTCTGTGGCTGGTGTTTCACTTGCCAAGGTGCTAGGATCAAGATTACTTTGAGCAGGAGTTTCAGGAGCCGGTGGGCGGGTGGGCATCACCCGTTTGAAGGGCTCGTGGAAGGTGTCATGCAAACGTTTCACCTTGTATCATCAGCAAATTCAGTTATCAGTCTTCCAAATACGGGACCAAAGTAATCAAGAAAGAACATATTATGTACAGGACAATAGTCAACAGAAAACCCAAACCTATTCGCAACAAATCAATAGTTCAATTTTTGGAAGCAAATTGTGATGTTTCTCAATATGAGGAAATTCAGGATCAAAGCATAGACGCATAGAACCGTTAAAATTTTACAATGGATCAAAACAATATTACAATTGTAAAACGTATATGTACCTTGCGCTCCCCGATGCCAGGACAACGAGCTAGATCATCCATGGAAGCATCCATGATATGAGAAAGTGACTGTAAAAAGACATCCCACCATTAAAATATGCTTTTCTGCAGAAAGAAAAGTAAATGCTCCTTATTTTGCATACCCCAAATGTTGAACCAAGCGTGACTACATCAGTTTTGTTAACATGCCGAATTGAAGTAAGAGCGTGATTGAGCTGCCACCAACAAAAAGTTGTTTTCAGTTCACAGACATGAATGTGACATCATTCTAGAAGTATGATGTGAAAATGTTCAATAACAGAGCCAATTAAGCCTTTAACTCTGCATAAGTCTAGTAGGTTACTGAGAAAAATACCCTTGATAAATAATCTGAATCCATATGCCCTTGAATAATATCTGCTGGCTTGTTCTCATACACTTTTATTGTTTCCAAGTATCGACCACACTCTTCCAAGCTGGAATACATGATGAATAGATACCAGGGGAAATTGTAAACCAACAAAGAAATAGGAGTTCAAATGTGCATTCGTATGATGCTGCACAGGTCAAATATGTTACAGTATTTACTAAACAGGTTGTTGAAAGATGTTGGCTTATGGTTATGGATATGTGAACAATAATATGAAATGTAGTTAGTCACATAAAATATAACGAAAAAAATATTTCTCAGGTAGAAACAGCTCTAGAGCACACCAAACCCAAAAGTAAACAAGAGAAGATCAATAGAAGAAAACGTTATAGAGCACGGAAAATATGGATGACATCATCACATGAATATATATATATCCCGAGAACATTATCTTCATAATAATAGTAATAATATTAAAAAGATCCTCGAAATAAGAAGGCAAAGTAAGACATGTGTAATCATACCTCCAAGCACATAGAAGAGTGCAATCATGAAGCAGAGCTGTTCTTGTGACTTCAAGTAGAGGCTTGACTACATCCTCCTGAAATATTTATCAATAATGGTTATCATAGGTTGTTACATCTAGCGTAGCATATGCACTAAAAAAACTTACTGTATAAGTTTGCTCCTTGTAATACTAATCAAGAAAAGGCAATCAATTCACAAGGAGCTAATGCACCAATCTAATGACTCACCACATCAACATGGCATAGTACCACGCGAAGCCTGAAATTCTTCTGTAATTCTCTTATGCGAAAATAAAGGTAGTCTGGATGAAGCAGGTGATAGCGAAGACTGGACAATATCAAATGCACGATGAATTCCATGAAAATTCTTCACTAACACAAGATCAAGTGACAGAAAGTAAATGGATAAACATAAAGATCCTGGTGAAATAGCCTAATCTAGGATTATGTTTGTATTTTCAAAATTGGTTGTTCTTATGTGCATTTGTCAAGTAACTAAAAGTACACCTGTACTTGCGTAGACAGATAGAAAGAAACACAAGACATTGCAAAACTTACCATGTTGAGAAAACAAAAATTAAAATCAATCAAAGAGATACTACAGTTCAGTTTTTGTTTCTGTGGGGTAACATCACTGGCCATGATGAGCATAGTTAACAGGACTTACACCGAAAGGCATTCACAAGATACAAAGCAAAAAGACCACGCCACCTCATGGAACTCTTCCCATCACCCCTCCCAGGCAACCTAAGGGTATTTCTCAGAATAAAATATCTGTTGAAATATATAAAGAAGGTTGACTAACCTTAGATAAAGAGCACAAGTATTCTGCCCTAGAACATAATCAGGAATAACTTCTGTAAAATTCCACCTGACATTTCTTATGTGCTTGAGAATAGGATTTCCT
The DNA here is from genome assembly GCA_030267885.1 of Mesembryanthemum crystallinum. NCBI lineage: Eukaryota > Viridiplantae > Streptophyta > Magnoliopsida > Caryophyllales > Aizoaceae > Mesembryanthemum > Mesembryanthemum crystallinum. The sequence goes on from BSSO01000711.1 coordinate 13,765, forward strand.
TTCTGCACAAGGATTATCAAACTGAGGTCAGTTTTCACAAAACTATAGAATTCTACAATCCCATTAAGAATGATACCAACCACAATTCTAGTGGCTATTACGACACAAGATTCTGGATAAAAGCAGATTAAGTTCAGTGAAGGGGAAAAGTTGAAGAGAACAACTGAAGCACAGAAGAACATAATCGTAGCAGTAAGCAAAGCAAATTTGCTAACCAAACATATGTAAGCCTGCAGCAAAACGATGTGGACTACAAAATATAACCCTAAAAGTACGCTAGAAAGGCACTCCATGAGAACAATCCGGAATGCCCTATTGAGTAACATTATACATGAACATGCTAGTTTTAACAAAAAACATGATTAGTTCTGTTAACAGGTTGAGCAATACCATGACCATCAACCTATCCAGCTATTGTAGCTTAAACTAGCATTTTCAAAATCAGTATTGGAAATCAGAATGCATAGTGTCTATGTCATTAAAAATGGAAAATAAGTAGGGAATTATCAGAAGGGAAAAAAAAGAAGATAATTTTAAAAAACTGGAGCATCATGAATTGTTGAATAAAAAAGGGCAAAAGGGGAAGCAATTACCTATTCCCCCATCTTCCCATGTTACAAATATAAATTCAAAAGAGTGCGCCAATTTTCTTCGCTCCTCTGGCTACAAATGCCTTAGTAATCACATCAGTAAATTCTCTCCATGCCATCTGAAATCTGTGTTTTCATCCCCATTTTTCGAAGCTAAGTAACATTATTTACCAAAGCCCCTATGCTTAATGATCAAATGGCACTTGTCTATCAAAAAATACTCTTCCTTTGTATAAAGAGATTCAACGATGCAGGATACAGAAGACAACTAATCTTCATTATGATGTACTATGATCATAACACCAAAGAGAAAATGAAATAACAATGACGCAATGATAACATGATAAACACATAACTAATTGACCACAAAACACAAAGGCCTCTCTCTGTTGGTAGAAATCTACTGCTTCAAACTATTCTTTTAAGCATTCCTTTACCTTCCTTTCCACTCTGCCATTCCAACCCAAAAGGGTAATAACTACCCTTCCTTAACCCTAGTAAAACTCGCAAAAAGGCTACTCTCTGGTCTCCTACCCTTTCTTCTCTCCGTTACCCCTCTGTCCCCTTCTCACCATCTTTATTCGGCCCCGAATTGCTGCAGAAAATGTCATCCCATTATATTCACTATACTTGAGCAATGCACTGAACTAATCATCAAAAGCGTGCTATTATATGAATATGATTCATTCTTTGTGATACTACTCCTTCCCTCTCTCTTCAGTGAAATAAATAAGGCATAAACCCAGCATAATGAAAAAACACCTTACCAATCCCCAAAAACGCACACTATTTAGACACACAGCTCTCCATTTGCTTGCAACACAAATAAATCTACAGCCACTTAAATCAACCCAGCACAGCATTCTGTCCACTTTACAAAAGCCTAGTTAAAACCTTCAATCCCTAATTTTCACTACGGCCTTAATAAACCTTAAATCATGGGAACTGTTCACATTTCTTTCACTAGAATCGTATCAACAAGGCCACGTCTGTGTACCAATACAATGTGCTTCGGATTCCCTTTCATGAAAGAAATGCCAACATGAATACTATTAATCCAGCCCCATAACAATGTCATTTCCTACTATCATCACTTCACAAATCACAAGTTTCCAAAAATTTAAAAATACACACTACTACACAACCACATACTAAAAATTTCATTTCACTACTAAGCATGAGCATAAAAATTCAAAGCAAATTACCTGCCTATGGCTCACGAGGATCGCGTTACTCTTCTGAACTGTACTCGTCGACGACGAAGAAGGTGCCGCACCCGAACCTTCCCCAATTTGCCTGATCAAAACATCAAACAATCAATCAGATAATTTATCAAAGCAACCGCCAATAAACCCTAATATATCAATTGAGTAATTAGACTAACCTAGACGAAGAAGGCAAAGTAGAAGCAGAAGCGTGAGAATTAGGGTTCGTCGGAAGCGGCGGAGGAGCGTAGAATTCGGATTTCTTGATGGAAGCAAAAGCTTGAGTGAAGGTCTCCGATGGCGCGAAGAGAGATGGCGCCTTCGATTTCGATTGGCTGTTCTCGAGAACATCCTGGTACGATGGAACCTCGATCACAAATGAGCTCTTTTGCCGTTGATTTTGGGGCTGTTGCTGATGTGATGATGAAGCTTCTTCATCTTCCATTGTTGTTCTCGTTTGTGCTGTAGATTTTCTGGTAATGGTGGAAAAGGGAGGGAAAATCGAGTAAGATGTTTGTTGAATTAGGGCAAATGAGGGCGGCAAATGTTGACCGAGTCGTTGAAGTTTTGAGGCGGGGTAATGAAGATAATTGAAATTAATAGCCCATCTTGTTGTAGGACCCAATAACATATGCAATTAGGGCCCAATTACTGTACAAGTACCATATTTTACTTCATCTTTGAGTTCCACACTAGAAATTATCGGGTGGTTTAGAAACCGCTAATTTCGCTCTGGCAAATACGGGTAAGGATTTCATGACGTTTTATAACATATGCAATTAGGGCCCAATAAATAACGGTAGTGAAATGAATTCGGTATTATAATACATACAGTGGGCCTTAAAAGACGGTTAAATTCCACATTTGTAAGCAAAATGTTATCCAAAATGGAAATGGACATTCAAACTACACTTAGAGAGGGTAAGGTGGTAGCTAAGTTGGTAGCACCATCTCTCAAACTTGAAAATATTCACTTTTGAGACCAATTAATTTATGAGGTATCCACTTTTCTAACCATGGACTCTTGGACTCATAAACTCGATGATCAGTTGATTGGACCCTTCTAGACAATCATCATCCATTAAACAAAAATAACATTGAACTAGTCTTTGGATAACTTTATGAATTCATGTCTTGTTACCACATAGAACGGGTGATGTAACATGCTCCAGCAATGGCAGACAAATACATAGAAACACAATATGCACAAGCTACCATGATCTCCACATATGAAGGCAAGAGGTTGTTGTTAGCCTTCACAAGTTATCCTCATCAAGTCAACCAAACATGGCCTTATACAATCCATAAGCTTCGCTTCTACATGATCATCACATTCATCCCATGACATCTCCCTTAATTAAGTCAAAGATTCCATTTTGCTTCCTTTTCATCTTACTTAGCCCCCCTCGTTTAACATTAATTATATTAAGAAATTTCGACCAACCCCACAAGAACGTTCCAATCATTTGCTTCCATCATGATATTATTGATATTATCTCTTCATTATATATATTACTTATTAATTAAGTACAACTATAATACTATTATAATTATCTAGTAGAGTACTAATCTTTATATTGAAACATTCTGCTTATGCTAGCTAGAGAATAAACAACGTGTAACTAGCTCATTTGAACAACCCAAAACCCAAACGCGTTATTTTGTGTACTTAGACGAATTAAATTACGTATACTTTGACTAATTTCACCACATTTTTTTTACCAATTTAACAACAATAAGCCGACAACATATATACATACTTTTTGGGGTCCCTTTAGCAACAAAAACCATAAGTCAATTGAATAGAAGAATTAGCTAGCAATTATGTGCAGCAGATTTTGCTGTACAGATACTACCCGGCATGCCATAATCTTCCTCTCTATTCTCTCTATCCTTCTCTTGATCAACGCTCCAAGTCTCAACCTCTCATCGTCCCCGCCGTCGTCGAAAACCAATCATCGGCCGCCACCCGCCACCAAGGCGAGTGGCGGCGGAGACACTCTCTCTTCTCCTCCTCCACCTCCTTGCACCACGAGCACGATCACGGCCTTTCTTTACGGGGTCTTATTTACATCCGTGTTTGTAATGGTCATTATTGCCACCCATCACTTACCCGACAACACGGGTCCCACCGATCCACCCTCGTGGGGTGGGGGCCTGCTCGAGGGAAGGCCCCCACCCTATACAGTCTTCTTGGGGCCCACCANCACTGGTGGGGTCGACATCGCCTTACTGAGGACATTGCCGACTTTTGCTTATTCGTCCAGGTGGCGGGGGCGGCTAGGGAAGGAGGCGCGTGTCTGCGTGATTTGCCAGCGGAAATTCAGGGATGCACAGATGCTGAGGTGGCTGCCTGATTGCGACCATTTGTTCCACCTGTGTTGTATTGATGAGTGGTTGGCTACTCACAAATCATGCCCGTGTTGCCGTGCTCATCTTGAGCTGTTAACAAGCGAGGTTAATTATGATCATGGTTGGTGATCATTATTTCCATTTTAGGTAATAGTTACTCTTGTTGATGATCATCATTTTGTTGTGTGTATATACAATGTACTGTTAATTCTTTTATAAAATGGATCGAGGTAGGTAGCAAGTTTTGTGAGTATGTACATATGCCATTTGATTATACATTGGAGATTTTAGTGATGAGATGACATTTGTTTCAAGAAAATTCATGATGATCATCAATTCAATTTTGACTTTTTCTCTACTTGATTTATACTCCATCTAACAATTACATAGTCGAAAGAAAGGTGGAACAGAGGTTGAGAAGATTGTTAGTTAATGGTTTATCCATTTTGCCTTTAGAAGTGTTTTATTACTCCATTGGTTCATTATTTAAGGTGACACTCATTATTGGGCAAAATATTTAAGGAAATGACCACATAGTCCTCACTTTAGTAATGGGTATAAAAAATGGGCTTCGGGCCGGGCTGGCCCAATGGTGAGCCAAACCCGCTGTAATCGGAGCTCCAAGGGAAAACCGTCGCCGCATTTGATTGTTGGCATTGCCTGCGACGGATGCATACGCAGGCAATGTAGATAAGGAGGCACAATATGAGCTCTAGGATTGACCAAAACAATGGTCGATTATTTTGGAGCCGCTTCTCATGCTTTGATGGATCAAGAGATAGACAGAATGAGGAGGCCAAAAGATAGTTGTATTGTGTGAACTGTATGTGTGTTGAGTTTTTCTTATATATGTGCATGGCACTATATAACAACTATTCCCTCCATTAACAAAATAGCAATAACATGATTTCAAAAATTGTATTTGGCAATTGGCATTCATCACTCTAGACGTTAAAGAATAGTTCATGTGGATGAGAGATCGACACCAACCTCGCTTGGCTAGGAGCCGCGAGAGTCATTTAAGACGCCCATATTGCGGCGGAAACCAAGCCCTCCCAAGAACTTTGGCTTACAAAGCGATGCTCAATCATTCCAATGAATTTTTCGTCGAGAGCCTTGTTGACCCAACCAAATTTTTGCTCATGTTTCCAGCATCTCCATCAAAATATAACCAGCAGCAGCTTGTTTGCAAACATGTTTGAAAATTATCCCAAACGAATTCAAAGTAGAACACATGTTTTCTCAAACATTATTACTACAAAATTGTTAACATTAGTAAAGTACATGTTTCACCATCAAATGTAGTGGATTCATACAACCTGGGCACCAAGCTAACAAATACCCTATAATTTCTGAGAATACAACCTGGACACTAAGCTAACAAATACTTTACTTTCTATAATCGCTAACATAACCTAACCACGCCACCTCAACTGACACGAGGCAGTGCAGCATTGCAGCTACTAGTGTACAATATGGTGAATCCTGTAAAGAACCAAGGACTAGATAGATATTTCATCATCCCTTAAGGATTTTTATGAGATGTATAGATAAACAAATACAGTACTAATCAACAGTCACAGACAAAACTAGGGCTGCCTGATAATGAGTTGTACACCTGGGGGTAGTTTCTCTTGAAGTTCCATAGCACGTTTTAGTGCATCTGGGTCCCGCCGGCTTGAACGGTATGGAGGCCTGACATCAATAATCACCACTTCAAGCATAGTGGCATTCTCGAGCACGAAGGTGAGAAACTCCTCGTCAACAGAGCGTCCCACAAAGCCAACAATCTCCAAGGTTTTTAAGCACTTGAGGGGTCGTTTATCATGCTTTATTTTTCTTTCATACCGGGCATTATAATCCGTTAACTGCAATACAAACGATATAGGATCTTAAGCGCAACATAACAAATAAAGAAAACTGAATGAAAGATCCAGCTAAGTGTCAATGTATCGAATAAAAAGCAATTAAAAAAAGGAAAGAAGACGCATACAAGAAAAATCATATTTAAAATCAGTACTACATTAGACCTTGAGTTCTGATCTTGTTCATCATAATCAGCGATAAGCTCCGTAACAGTTATCAAATTAAGTTAAACTTATAACTGATCCATAAAATTAATTGACATTACAAACCCAACATCAATATGATAATGTGCAATCCAATAAAGCCTCTAGATAGAAACCTATTATGCACAAGAAGACATTTAGAATCTTTCTAGCACTTATTACTAATCTTTTATCCATTTGGAACATGGAAGTGGAAAAGGCAATCAAATGCAACTTAACGACCACACACCGCATTAACAACAGTCCTGAGAACAAGCAAGATAGACCTCTGAAAGGCATTAATGCAAATTGAGCTTGTCTAAAGCATTAGTAAGCCATGAGTATAGGAGTGATGGGATGAGAAAAATCACTTGCAAGCAATCATATCTTTGGTTCAGCCAGAAAGTCAAACAGCATCAACACTGCATACCAGTAGTTGGTTTTCAGAACGTTCCATCGATTAATTACTACTTCTAGGCAAGCTAGCTAAAGGGAGATAAAGTTTGATAAACCACTATAAGAAATCACTACTTTTGACAATAATGCAGATAAGTATAAACCCTTAAAACATCAAATTTCTGCTGTATTTCAAGATAATCACCAACAACCAGGAATGTTGACAATCAGAAAATCATGAAAATTAATGGTCAAAGGTAAAACCATGAACCTTGGATTAATTGATAAGTAACTTTCTTCTATTCCATATATTGGAGCAGTTCATTGACTCACATTCAGTCTTTTAACCTAATAAGTGGGAGATGGCATCCTATTATTAATAACTTTGTTGGCTTTCCCTCTACAAATTAACCCAAATTAAAAGAGGAAAACGAAAGAGGGCGGGGGGAAGAGAAAATTTCCAATGCTCTCAACCCCTCCAAAAGAAGGGAAGATAGTTGTGTTACTCTAATGTCATTGGGATTTTGTAAACTTATAGTTTGTATTGGGTAAAAACATCGAATTGGTTAGCTTTAATGTTAGACCATCTGGGTTCGAGTAATATGAATGAGTATTTCTGGCTTCGATTAATATGAACGAGTATTGGCTAATTCTCAATGTGCTCTTGGGTAATTAGCTGGTGCAATATGGACTCTACCACACTACATTCCGGATTCGGTTGATCTTTTTTCTTTTCCTAAAATATTTAAAATGGAAGACGATAGATTAGCCAAAGAGGAGATTCATTTGTTCCTCAGCTTGCTATATGTATTTGTTGATTTTCACATTTTGGCAATTCTAAATCTCTGCAGTATTTTTCTGGTTAACAGGTCCTGTTTCGGGGATTGCAGATAGATTTGATATTTTCGTTGCTCATTCTCAATTAGTCTTTTTGGGGACTTCTCATGTTTGTGATTGAATTTTATTCAAATTGTTTCAGGTAATCCATTGGTGGCACTGGTATACCTATAGTTTGACATTTACCATTTTGTTCTTACTTTGGAGAACTTCACCTGGAACTTTTCTTTTGCATCTCTCACAATTGGTAAGATCAAGCTCTCCTTTCAGGTCAACCGCTCACCAAAGGTGGAGGGGGAAAAAAGAGAAAATATTGAATAAAGCTTTATGTAATAAGTTGTTAACTACTATTCAAGAATGAGAAGGTGTCTGTCAGAAGGAAAAAAAGAGAAAGAAAGAGAAAGGTTATCTTGCCTTCAATGTCAGTTTCTGCAGTCTAGGAGCAGCCTCAAGCAAGGGAGTCCATCCAAGGAGGGATTGACTAGTACGTGATACCCACACATTTAGTTCAAGATGCCTGAGGTTCAACAGTGCTGGAGAGGGATGGATCCCCAAATTCTGCGCAAGGCAAGTCATCAATCAGCTTCTACATACAACTACTTTATTAAGCACAACATAAAATCCAAGGCACTGTTGATAGAGTTGATTGCGCTAACCTCTTTAACATATAAGCTCATCCGCAACTTTAAATACTCCAACTGTGAAAAGTATCTTGAAAGGGAGTCAAAAGCATAGGTTATAGAGAAACTATTGCGGGAATCACCAACTGTTACCTTAGAAAGAGATGGGGCATCTCTAATATGCAGCTTTATAGGTTTGCCTTTAAATCGAAAACTCAAAAGCTTTGGGGCAGAGAGTTCAATAAATTCCATACTCCAACAAAAACATACCTTTAAATGTTTCAATGACAGTGATAGACCAGAAGCTCTTATTCTTGTTAAGTGTTTTGATTGTTTGATGCTCAAGTTCTCAAGAAATGGAAAGGAATGCAGAAAGTCCTCAACTACTTCAACAGTTACATTGACATATTTAAGACACAAAGACGTGAGGGCAGGCTTGTAGGTGGCCAAATTATGATGCATCTGACGTGGTCCGCAACAGGCAAAAGGCAAACTATAGCGGTTGTGTGCGGACCCTTTTCGACCAAGTAAGGGTTCAAAGTTTAGCTCAAGCCTTTTGACTTGTTTCGCAACCGCAAACACCAACCACTCATCAATATGGGATGCGCAACTATTGTCCAAATCGAAAGTAACCCTGAATTCATCTATAGATGGGCCCAGATGCTGCTCCACAACATGATTCACTCTCCTAACAAAACTGGCTCTTTCTTGAGAAGTACCTCAGCATGATCAACAGATCTACAACTTGCCTTTGAATCTTCAAAGGTCAAGATAGGAAAATAGTGCCACATCTTTTTCCAATTGTGAGAAACAAGACTAGTTCGTGCAGCTTCCTTCATTGTGAAGTGTGACATGATTGACATCAGAATTTCATTTGGCAACTGACTCACCCAATCATCGTTAGGTAGGGCACAAGCCTGAATTCGTTACAAGTGAAAGACATCACCATGTACGGCCACGCGAAGATGGATGAAAACACACAAGTCAGAACAGATTTATCTACATTGAAATACCAAATTCAAAACAAGCATAAGAAAGCAGAGGAATTAATATCACACCCTTACCTTCTGGTTGCAGGACTTAAGGGCAGGCCACGGATTTTTGTCCATATGGCACACGGGAACAAGAGACATCGTACAACACCAGCAAAGCTCCTTCCACGGTATAGAGAAGTGCTGCAAACGCAAATCCACCATAACATTCAACACAAGACTAAATATGGAATCAATAACACAAAAGTCCACAACTTTGAAGTGAATTTTTTTAGGAATAATTTAAAATTCATATTTTCTACAAATAGAACAGTTGCCATTGTCATCAGTTAATCACCACCACCACAGTGAATTGGTGCTACAAAGGGGTAGTTTGGTAGACAGAGAGAGCGGATAGAAAGTAAAGTTTGAAACTTTACTAGGACTTTCAACAAGTACAAAACAAACCATATTTTAAAAAAAAAAAAAAAAGGGCCAATATGAAAGAATTGTATATTCATGAAACAAACGCACAGTTACACATAAAGCTTGGAACTTTAGGGTAAATTGAAGAGGAAAGGCCAAATTGAAACCCTAAAGGAGCAAATTAGAAACAGATCAGATAATTTTAATCAGATATAAATTCCAAATATCTCAAAGATTGATAATTCGGACATGAAAGACGAAAACTTGGAGCAAAATTAATAATCCAGAGAAGAAATTTAAAGGTAACTTAGAGAAGAAATTACAAAAACATCAATATCATATCAACAGATAAATTGATAATCTATCACACCATGAAGTAATTGGCTAGACAGAAAGCGAAAGCAAGGAAGTTAAAGACAGAGAACTCACTTGAGAAGATATGGAAGAGCAGAGCCTGCAACGAGAGGGAAGGAAGATCTGGGAGGAGATGATGAAATAAAGCAAAAAAGAAAAAAATCAATTTATTTATGTAGAGTACTAATTTAAGAAACCAAATATTACTAGGACTGGTATTCAATATATATAGGGAGAAGAAAGAGAGAGAGGGGGAGACAAAAGTGTCTCCGTGTGTCCCACTTCAAGTTTGCTGACACGTGTGTGTTTTTTTTTTTTTTTTTTTTGATACTGATATATATATATATATATATATGATCAGGTTTCGATATTGGAAAAAGGAAATACAAAGAATTGTGTGGTCTTAGATGAGTGAAGATATACAGTAACATAGTAGGTGTGGATATAGGGGATTGGTGTCCTTTTAACTGCAGAGATTGGATGATTCAATCACCCAAACCCCACTAGCCCAGAAAGGGGTAATTGAATTGGTCGTGGGGTTGAATTCCATGACGGAGGTCATGAGTTCAATTCCCACTAGGCCTGGGGTTTATCCAGGTATTCCAAGTTATAAGCAAATTGTCAAATTGATGCCCTTACATCAATTTTTATTTTTTATTTTAAAAATAAAAAGCAAATTATCCCCCCTCGCTAGTCATCTTGTATTTTGCATGATTTTCAACAATTTTTTTCCTTTATGAATTATGATAAAGCCTGAAGGCGAAATTGAATTAATTAACTGACAGCCATTACAAGTGAAGGCAAATTTTTGTTTGAAACGTGTCTCATCGAATTATTAGATGAGACATATGAATAATAAAGGTTTGTGGGTTGGGCCTATATCCACTTACTGAAGTTAGGCTAAGTGATGACATTATCGAGACTAGTCTCGTAGAGACAAGCTGACACTCATAGAGAGTAGCTGACAAGTAAAACAATAATTAATGGGCCTTCTTTATACATGAGAAACATGTTATTTGAACAGCTTCGGTTCAGGAGGTCTTTTCAAAATGGGTCATGCTCGATCCATGGAAATTTAGTTTGGTTATGGGTCGAATCGGGTTAATAAGGTTCGTATCACACTAGATCAATATATATAAGAGCAAATACTTTCGGTTTGTTTCAGATTGGATTAGGTCGAGTCACATTTAGGTCACCTTTTTTTCCAAACGGTTCAAATTTGCATCAATTTTTATGCGACGGGTTAGGATAATCAAATACGAGTCAGTTTTTACCAGGTATAACCTTCCTCCATCCAAACTTTCATCACTTGGAAATCTATTAATTAATTAAAATATATTAAAATACAACAACTCTGTGCCATGTGTCACTCCAATATTTTATTGCTATTAAGAAAATAAATGAAAAAATTCATTAACTAACATTCAACCCATTTAGTGCTTTAACCTCTCAAACCTTTCATATATTCCTAAAATAATCAATTTGATTCATAATTGAAATTTCAGTTACGAAACTTAAAGCTCGTCAATAGAATTATGCACAATTACACCATTAATGTGCTCAATAATCTATATGCTCAACCTCTTAACACCTATGTTATCTCATAATATAATTTTTTCTCATAATCTTTCTTCTCGCATTAGAACTTGGAGCCCACAAGTTGCAGATGCCTTCTTTTTTTCTCTCTCATTCATTTTGTTAAACATTTTCCATTAGAGAATTACGAGGGTTGTCACAATGTACTTGCTCGCTGTTTTGGTGCCAACCACTTAACTAACAAATTGAAGAGTATTCTCAACATGATTTGAAGAGCATCCTCAACTCAGGTCTCTTTCTCTTGCCCCTTATACTAAGTTTACAATTATTTTCTTTTCTTTTTTTCTCTATTAAGTCCTTTGAACATATGTGTAAATAGTGAGCTTCTTAAGTAATATACACGCATAATTTTATTGTATTGGCTCAATATACTTTATTCTAATACATGTTTTAAGCAACAAAATGGGTTACTCCATTCCTCCTAAATGACAATTTGTTTGAGGATCCGAGTTTCCCACTTATATATGGGTGGTTTTCCTTCAATTTTCAATAATATTACTCTAGTACTTATACTCCATAAATACTAGCGGATTGCCAACTGAAAACTGAAGTGACCAAATTTAAAACGTCCACCTTTTTAAAAACAATGGATTAGTACTGTTATTTAGTGTGAAATCACTACTCTTAATCATCCTTGATCTGGTCAGAGCCATCATCAAATTAAAGTACTCAATTGGCAACTTCACTTGAAACTTCATATGGTGGATTATTCTAATATATACTGCTAATAACACTAGTACGTTTCTAATCTCAAAAAAACCTCCCAAACTCTTTCCTTTAATTTTCTTTATATTCTCCCCACATGAAGAATACAGGAAGAGACATCCTAGACAGTTCTTAACTAGTCAACCGTCAACTCATTACGTGTTGTTGGCTTTAATAAATTATTAAGCTAACACAAGTGATCTAATCTACTACAACTTTCTTTACTCTTTCTAATAAGTTATTTATATAGTACATCTTGTATGTAGTTAGTCTTGTATTGACCAGCTTATAGAACATTTAAGAGAAAAGACTCGTACTTTTTCATCTCAGAAAAGTGAATCTCATCTTAATTAAAGCTAAATTTATTCGAGATTTGGCATTACTTAAATAATTTATATTTTTTACATATTAAGAAAAACAAACTGGATTAAATTGGAAATCACCATTAATAATATATTAGTGGAGGGAATAGTTGTTATATATAATAGCATGCACATATATATATATATATATATATTAACAACACAAGCCAATTGTGACCTTTTCATAGCAACATCACTCTCAAAGAAAAATTCAACACACACACATACAAATACAATACAACTACTATAAAATTTTAGCTTCCTCTATCTCTCCATCTCTTGATTTGTCAAAGCATGAGAAGCGGCCCCAAAATATCAGCCATTGTTTTGGTCATCTTAGAGCTCACATTATGCCTCATTATCTACCTCGCCTGCGTATGCATCCGCCGCAGGCGGTGCCAACGATCAAACGTGGCCATGGTTCTCCCTCGGAGCTCCGACAGCAGTGGGTCCGGGTCACCATTGGGCCGGCCCGGCCCGGAGCCCGTCCTCATCTTCTTCCCTTACAAAGTCCTCAAAGGCTTGTTCCCACTAGGAAAAGAGCTAGGAAGCTTACAATGCGCGGCGTGTTTAGACGAGTTTAAGGAGGATGACAGCGAAACGCTGCGTTTGATCCACAAGTGTGGTCACGTGTTCCACCACAAGTGCGTTGATCCTAGTGTCGGGTCGTGTCCGTGTTGCCGGGCCGAGGAGCCCGACCTGAGGCCCGATGGGGGAGGTGATTGTGATTGTGAGGATGTAGTGGTGGAAATTGAAGGGAAGAATGATGAGGAGGGTATGATAAAGTTACCGGAGGAGGTACGAGAGAAGATCACGGTGCACGGAAAATTGGTGCTGCCTAGGTGGGAGCCAAGTTCAACGAATGGGTACCGGTCTTGAAAAACGGCGACGTCTCAGTGTAAAATTGTAAAAATTGGGCTTTTGATGAGGTTTGTGATGGGCTTTCATCTTGTGATGGGTCGGGTCATGGGTTTATTTGTTTGGGCTGAGGTGTGCTAACAATTGGTCACCCTCCCTCTAATTTTTACTCGGTTGAATATATTGATAACTTCATTCAAATACTAGTACTCCTACAATTTTGGGCCTTCATCAATGGATGGTTAACTCTCAAATGTTTGGAATTTTAACTTTCTTTTCTTCTTCTCCTTGTTCATTTGTGTTTCATTGTAACTCCCACAACAAGAAGGATCCCAATACAAATGAAAGATAATATATTATCCACCTATTGAATTGACTATATTTTGAAGCATTATCATCATTTAAAATAACAAGTGTTGTATCAAAGTTGTTAGTAGAAACCATACATAACATCTCTTATGTTTTAGATAGTCTTTTGAATGTTTCATTACCACTAGTAGTGCATCGGATCCACAACAACTAAATGACACTGCAGGGTTAAGGATGGTTGTAGTGGGTGTTTCATCTAATTGTGCAACTATAAAGAGAGTAGTAGTAGTTCTAGACATAAAAGCATTATTACTATCGAGGGTGGTAGTCAAGTGGTTTGAAATTCACTCCCAAGTGGTTTGGTAAGTTAAGGTTATGGGTTTGATTCCTCATTACCCCATGTCTGTTCACTAATACCTTCCTTTCTTCCAGCAAAAAAATAAAGAAAAAAGAAAAAGACATAAAAACATATTAATGGAGTGATAACTATAGATGGAGTGTTATCCACACATAATAATATTGACTAGGGGATTCAACAAGAATTAGTTAAATTTAAGGATTATCTTTCATGATCACTTATAATATCATAGTTAATGACTAATAACTATTCTCTATTTTTGAAGAAATCTCTTGAACCAAGTGGCAGAAAGTTTAGGGTATCTTTTTAATCCGTCATCATAATCAACATAATTGATGCCAAACCGAACTGTATAGCCATAAGACCATTCGAAGTTGTCCAGCAATGACCATTCGAAGTTGTCCATCAGTCATAATTAAGCTTAAAATTGCTTAAAATTTACTTGTGATTTATGGTTTAACACAAGGTGGTAATAATCACAATGAAATTACTCCAATATTGTGAAATATAAAGTGAGAATGAGAAATTTACCTAATTGCACGTTGAATGAAAGCAAGGTGATCATGGTAGTAATTTATCCGCATATAATCAACCAAAGCTTCTTCAAGTGATAATTTTGGGTCATTTACTTCATCAACACCTGTAAACATTCCTAACTATCTATCAAAAATTTACATACATGATCAAGTTCGTGAAAAAAGAAGAAAATATTTGAACTATTTTTTTTTTTTTTTTAAATAATATTGAGACATTATTTTCAAAATTAGAATGGGAACACAGATGTAAGCAAGGAATTGTGTTACTATTGAAGCATATGATCATTCAATGAAAAAGACATACACCATTTTCATTATGTAAATCAATGGATTGCCATATTTTCTCTTTATATACAGTAGAAGCTCGCGAATCCCTTTCGGATAAACATAAAGTCAGTCCGAGGCCGCCTGTGTAATAAATTGAAATTCATACAATTCAATCCATGTTATAGACATCTATCATTTGTATCACAACTATTTCTTATCATATTAATTTTCCAAATTCAACATTAATAGTAAAAATAATTAACGACAAAGCATGATATTACCTTTGCACCAATCAAACTTCCATTGCGCTCCGCTAAGATAAGTAGACACAGAAGTTTCATTAGAGAATAATTAATTTCCAAACATTTTAAATTTACAACAATGGATGTGTGAGATATTGTTATATGGATGAGTAGCTTACTAATGAGATTAACATGGGAATCAGTGGAATAGCTGGGATTTGCATTTACAAGAGGTGGAGCATTGGCAGCATAATTAGCCGTATAATAATTTAACCCAAGAAAATCATAGGATCCGTTTAGCATTTCGGATTCTGCGGCTGAGAATTTGGGTAATCGGCCTCCTACTAACGACCTCATTATGTGTGGATAATCACCATATGTTATCGGGTCCATGAACCTGCATTACCATTGGACCATTGGTATTGTGCAACCCAAAGGCATTTGGCCCAATAATAAATATGCTACTACAACTTAAACAATATTCCTATCATTAGTTCGAGTATTATGATAAACCTACCGAATTAACTTATGAAATAGTCGAGGTCAAACATTTTAAGATTCATATTTCTATTTTTATTTTTGTTTATTATTTTTAGAATTTTTTGCGGGGAACCCCCTTATATAATACATTTTTTGTAAAAAACCCCCTTATATAATTTTTTTTTGTGGGAACCCCCTTATAAGTTACTTTGGCCATGACCAACCCCCCCTTGTTCAATTTTCCGACCAATTTATGATATTTTAGGACCAATTTGTCTTTGCGAAAATTTTCCAAATGGGTTTTTTCTTCACCCTTTAGATTTCATTTGATTCATACTTGGCATTTTTGTTGAATTCATATGCTAAATTTTGCAAATGGTGAAGAAAAAGCTGATTT
>BSSO01000712.1:0-29617 GCA_030267885.1 Mesembryanthemum crystallinum
GAGAATGAAATATATGAGGCACGAGTCATGACAGATTTGATGAACTGAGGTGGGAAGTTGAGTACAAACATAATTTCTTCTATAAATCCCCATTCAAGGGAATCATAAGCTTTGTGGAGGTCAAGCTTCAAGAGACAGCTAACTCTAGAATTCTTTCTGTTGTAGAACTTGATAAGATCCTAACAGATCAGTACATTCTGCATTATAGTTCCGCCCGCAACAAAAGCTTATTGTTCATCTGAGATCGCTGAGGGTAATACCACTACCAATCTAGCACAAATCATCTTGGAGGTGATTTTATATATTGTATTGCAGCATGAGATTGGTCTGTATTCAAGTATAGTGGTAGCTAAAGCCTTCTTAGGTATCAGTGAAATAGTTGTTTCATTTACCCCCTTATACATTATACTAGTTGATATGTTGTGCTACGCACAGCCTCATTTTATGTCACATGATTAATATATAAACTCAGTTAGTTTGTATAACCACATCAAACTTTCTTTTATCATTTCACATGATTAAATGAAAATATTAGTTAGATTGTCAAAAATATGTACACTGATCATTCAAATATGTAAATTGATTTCAAATTTTATGTTTGTCTTTCTAATAAATAAATGAAACAAAACTTTTGGGTTGTTCCCTTACAGTTACCACTATTTATGTGTAATTTTCACATAATATTATGTAATATGATTATTTCATGCGTCATGTCCATGTTGCTTCTACCATTGCAACTTTACTGTGTAAAATATTGGACATATATATCATTTTGAAGTTTTTTTCAATTGCAATTTAATGATGCAAGAATTATAAATTTTTGAATTGCATAACCAAAGTATTTTTCCTAGTTCAATATAACCAAAGTATTACTTTAGTTTGTACTTGAAAAGAATATGGTAGTAGTAATTTTATGAAATGGGATTTTAAGAGATATATTTGTATGTTTTTAATAATAATTTAAACAAAACCTTTTGGATTTCCTTATCATATGTACTTAGCTTACACCCAATTTTCCTTAGTCAAATATCAGAGAAATACATCTCATTTTGATGTATTTTTTGAAACCAATCAAATGATGTAAGAATTATTATTTTAGAAATTGTGTAACAAAATTTATTTTTATTTTTTATTAGAACAAATTAATAACTAAAATTTCATATTTAATCATCCACAAATTCTTGTGTACAACCGTCTAACCATTAGACGACCGAATATAATGATGACTTTTCGCAATTTATGGGCTACTTTTAGCCACTTAACGGATAATTTTTATATTTTTATAGTAATTTTATAAAACTATCTTAAGTCATGAAAATATAGCCCCTAAATCGATAAAAGTAACCACTAAATTGCAAAAAGTTATTCCTCGATTGGGTCGAGTTGTATAAAGTAGCCCCTAAACCACTAAAAATAACCCCCAAGTTACGAAAAGTCACCATTAAATTATGTCGTATAACGGTTAGACGGTTGTACAAGAGAGTTACTCTTAATCATATTAATCATCTATATGATAGAAAATTTTATGTAATGACGAGTCATTGATGTATATCACTTACATGACATCCTAGTTGTCTCTACATGAACATGGTGATCTTATGTGGCATATGCATGGCAGCTTAGGTTGTACTACACACAAGCTCATTTTATATCACATGATTAGTTGTATTTAGTAAACTTATATAATTACATCAAACTTCATTCTATTGTCTCACATGCTCAATATTAAAATTACTGTTAAACTGTAAAAATATGCACACCGATCATTCAAATTATCTACATTGATTTCAAGATGTATGTTTATAATAATTAATAAATTGAACAAAACTTTTGGCTTTCCTTACGGTTACTACTATTTATATGTAATTTTCACATAGCATATAATCCTTTATGTCGTGTCCACTTAGCTTCTACCCAACTTCATAGGGTAAAATATATGACAAATATATCTCATTTTGAAGTATTTTTTATTCCAATATAATGATATAAGAATTATACATTTTAGAGTGGTGTCACCAAAGTTATTTTAGTTTGTATTTTGAGAGAATATGGTACAAGTTAATAATTATAAATGGTATATTTAATATATAAAGTTAAAGCTATAATTAATGGGTGATATGGTTAGCTTACGTGGCATCCTAGGTGTCATTTGCTAATGATATAGAAGCTTAGTTATCATCCTACGTGTCAGTTTCACATGAAAATGGCTTAACTTTAGATATCAATGACATATTAATTTTTATCGACACTACTAGAAAATGCCTCTTTTGCGACGGTATTTCCCGTCGTAAAAGATCAATTACGACGGGAAACTCGACTTCATCACGTCCTAGGGTGGGGTCGTAGATGTATTTTACGACGGTTTTTAACGTATTTCCCATCACAAAAGATCAATTACGACGGTATTTCCCATTGCGAAAGATCAATTATGACGGGTTTTACTACCGTCGTGATTTTCTCGTTGTAAATAGTCTAAATTCTAGTAGTGCGACTAATATCAATAATCTAGCACCTAAAGCACGTAACTATTACATTGTTTTAGAGTCACATAAATGCATCTTAAATTTTAAGCTAATGTCATATTTAATTTTATAAGTATTGATGTGGAAGATAAATAGACACAAACGTGCATGTCATCCTCCACCTCAAATACGTATGTGTCCAAGTATCACATGTATCCATTTAGGTTCTACCAAATTTTAATGGGTCAAATGTAAGACAAATGCATCTTATTTTGAATTATTTTTCAAAACCAATGCAATGATGCAAACATTATAATTTTTTGAGTTGTGTAACAACAAGTATTTTTATTTTGAGCTTTGGAAAAATATACTATGTACATATTAAAAATAACAATTTCATATTTAACCAACATAATAAAAGTTAAAAAAATGTTGATGCATTAATGCTTGACACTTACTTGGTATCATTACGTGATTATGTAGCATCTACATGTCATCTTAGTTGGCGTCCTACGTGTCAACCTCACACGAAAAGGATATATATATATATATATATGATTATTTTTGAAGAAATCCAGAACTGATTGAGTGATATCTGTCTTAAATATCCTTGAAGAATTGGCTCCCATACCCATCAAGACCAAGAGCTCTATCCCCATGGATATCAAATAAAGAATTTTTTTTTTCTTCTGCTTCAGTGTAAGGTCTGCATAAAATTGCCTATGAGTCTCAGATACCATTTTCCATTTCCTAACCACAGAGCTATTCACGTGAGCTCTATGAGAATTAGATGTGCCTAAGAGAGAAGTGTAGTATCCCATGCAAGCCTTGACCACCCCATCATTATCTTCATATGTATTGCCTTCTACATTAACAACTCTATAAACCCTATTGGTGTTTCTTCTGGCCTTCAAATAGCTGTGAAAGAATTTTGTGCAGTTGTCACCATCCCTCAGCCAAACTGCCTTAGTTTTCTGCTTGAGATAACTAGTTCTAGCCTTCTGAAGGTCTCTATACTGAGCTGCCAAACTAGCTTCTTCAGTAATAAGTGATGGAGAAGTTGGGTTCAGTTGAAGTTGTTCTTGACATCTAGTGAGCTCAGCAAGTGCACTCTCTGTTTTGTTTTCAATATCATCAAATCTATCTTTATTAACTTTCTTGAAGAAACTTTGCATTCTCCTCAGTTTAAAGATCACTTGTTGCATTGCAGATCCTCTAGCAGGCTTTTCCCATGCCTCTTTTACCTTCTTAGTAGTCATGTATCTGAGACCACATGTTAAAGTATTTAAATGGCCTTCATCCTTTGATTGCTTGAAGAATATCACAATAGCAGGACAATGGTCAAAAAAAAAATTCAGAGAGGAAAAGAGCAGCAGATAATCTGTGAAGATCTCCACCCATTTATCATTGACCATCACTTTATCCAACTTAGATACAACTTTATTATCTTCATTTGCTTGTTGGTCCATGTAAAGAAAGCACCAGAGGCCCTCATATCTTGAAGCCCACATCTATCAACATAATTCTTGCAATCTCTAATCTCAGCCTAAGTAACTGAGGCTCCAATCCTCTTACTTGGATGCAAAACATTGTTGAAATCCCCCACCCCCAATCAACCAAGGGTAACCAGCAACACAAACATTTTCCAAATCTCTCCACAAAATGAGTCTTTCCTTGTCAGCATTAGATGCATAAATGAAAGTATAGAAAAGAGAATTACCTGTACCTATATGTTGAAACTCTGTATGTATCACTTTAGAAGTAATAGTGATAATATTTACATGAATAGTTTGGGGTTTCCATATCACCCAAATATTACTTTTAGTACCAGAAGAACTATTAGTATAAAAGACCAGCCATCACATAGACCAAGGTAAACATTCTGAATATTGTGAGGTTTTACCTTTGTCTCAAGGAGCCCCATCAAACCCAAAAATTGTTGCTGCAAGAAGAGGGAAATTTCTCTTTGTTTGTTTGGGTTGTTGAGGCCCCTTATATTCCAAAAACAAATGCTATCCATTGGGAATGGAAAGAAGGTCTTCTCCATCCACATGATCAGTGGTTTCCCAAGCCTGTACCACTTGCAAAGCATAAAATGTATTTGTTGTAGGTGTATCTGGTAAAGCACTTGCACTAGTACCCGCCTCTGTCACAAAACACATTAGGAGGTACTCCCTCCATTCACTCTAAATGTTGTCAAAATATTTTTCTGCACTAGCTGGAAATAAACCCTCCTCATCAATGATCTTCTTCTGAGATGCTTTCTTTGGTTCTGGTTGAGATCTCTCCATTCCCTTTTTACAATCATCAGCTTCATGTCCATAGTTATTACATTTGAACAAAGATTGGTTTCCATTCAAACGAGATGTTATGGTGTACAATTCTTCCCCTTTCATCGTCAACGGCCACCTCTTTAAGTATCTCCTTATCAACCTCCACTTCAATCAAAAACCTAGCAAATGCTAGCCTAGATTTTTCAGTAGTAGCTCTATCAGCCTTAAGAGGTTTACCAATGAGGCTTGCAATCTTGGACAATGTATTTTGTCCCAATATTTCAAATTAAGACCATGAATCCTCACCCATACAGGTACATGATCCACATAGCTCTTCTCAATCTCTAATTCAGGAGTCCATGGTTTGACAATAATGAAAGGTTTTTTCTCAAACATTCTAACACCCTGTTCAATCACCTGTGTTCTATTTTCATGTGACTAAAATTTAACCAAGAAAACCCCTCTATTCAAACTGGCAATCTTGTCTATTCCCATATTTCCCCAAATTTTTTTGAAATAACCCTTCATAAATGTTAATTGTGGGTTAGATCCCAACACAAAGCAAACCACGGAGTTTGTCCACTAGGCAATCTCATCATAAGAAATTTTAAGGTTACAATTACGAGAGTAGAAGTAAGATCATTACCCATCAACTAGAGTTGAACCAAATAAAACCCTATTCCAAGGCGAAGGGGTTTTCTGATGTGCCACCATGGTTTGTTGTTCCTGCATCTCCGCAACCTCTACTTTCGCAGCCCATGAAGATGGCGATTCCATCACTTTCTGTTTACCATTCCCTTGATCAGAGAAGCCTAGCGCCCGACACATATTCGGTTGCTCAGATGGGACTAATTATTGGCGATGGAACGTACTTCTTTCTGTGTTCGACTTTCATGTTAGCATTCTCGTTTAATTATTTGTATTGCATTATATTAATTTCTCTTTTTTCACACCCTAACTCCTAACATAATAAAACGGTGTTCATTCAGCCCCTCCCTCACCTCAATCCCTTATAGATTGAAAATGAATTAACAAGATTAGGTAATTGAACACCAAAATATATTACATTCGATTCCATGCTGCTAGGAAAACATACAATCTATCAGCTGGACATTGTTTTTCCATCTAAAAGCTTTCATTGAAAAATAACATTAAACTCGACAACGAAGATACAACGCATATAAAACTTAAACATTAATATGTAGAATATCATCAATATCCTACGAATTATCTTGGCCTTAGGGCATGATTTGGTTCTCATAGGCAATGTGGTTGCGGCTTATCTCCTCATCGTCCTCTTCTTGAACTGGTTGAGACGGTGGTGTAGAGAGTTGTAAGAGTTGGAAGTTATGGGCAGATAGAGCAGTAGAAGTATCAGCAACATTAGCAACATAGTCGCTAACTCGAAGCTCCAAAAGTAGTATCCATGTTGTTGAGAAAAACGTTATTTGAAGTTACGGAATTGCTAGAATAGGTTGGTTGGTTATGCTGCATAGCTTCATATCCAACCATGAAGTTGCTGGTATCACTATCATTGATGTTGAAGTAGTTGCTCCTCTGTTGCTGTGAGGTTTGAAAGACATTTACAGCTGCTAGCCTGTTGTTCACTAGCTGGTTTTGTACCATTGCTAGCTCTGCTTGCAACGAGGCAACCTGAAATATACAAATGTGATGGCAAAGTAATTTTGTAGGCTTAAAACTCATTGGGGAATTAATGATTCAAGCAACTATTTAACTTGCTTATGCAACAAGTAGTGAAAAAAGCACAACTATTTGCTTTCTTTCAGTTACAATGTTGGTGTTATAGAATTGTGTGACATTCTTTATAGAGATACACCTTTCGGAAAAAGAGGAGAAAGATGCATAACTCTTATAGTAGATAAAAAGTTATCCACTTTTAAGAAAACCTCACCGAAAATTTGCTTTCTCTATTATGCAATTTAAATCTACATTTTTATACAAAGAAAATTATGTACACTACTTTGATGGCTAGCTAGGTTCATAGTTTTATTTATCCACAAAGAAAATTGGTGTGGAGATAAGAATCATTTCCATTTCTATCTACATTTTTTTTTAATATTTTAAATTGTCAAAATTTCTCATTCATTTTCTTTATCAAAAAATTAAAAATTCTCACATTTTGTTATTTTAAATATGAATAACATTTAAGACATATTGACTGAAAATCTCCATTATTTTAAAAATTCTCATTCACTTTTGAGCTACCCCTTTAGGGGTGATCGGGAAATACTTGCACCAGTCAGCTTCCGAAACTAGTTGAATTATCATTAGTGCTTGGAAGGCTGCAAGATGATCGTCAGGATCTTTTGTTCTATCGTAAAGATCAATGGTGGGAAATTTGACTTTTGTTAGGTTGGGAATGCTCATAATTTCTTCACTGAAGGGAGTTTGAATGGTCAGGGACCCTAGTCCTTGAAAGACTAATGGGTGTTAATGATTTTGCTGACCTCTTCCTTTGATCTTCTCTCCGATGGCAATGTGATCTGTCTCCATTTAAGATGGGTTTGGATCAAGAAATCATTTCCAACTCCTGCATTAGGACATTGTGTTGCGTAGTTTTCTCCAAGCGATTAGACTTCAATATCGTTGGGGAAGATGGTACTTTTGAAAGATAGCGACAAGGGGTGCCTTGATAGTTAGAACTATATTGAGTAGTTGCGTAGTGTTCAAGCCCCTTTCGAGCTTGGTGCAACGCTTTCTTTAACTCAATAATTTTCCGAGCATCAACTGAACGATGATCTTCAACGACAGGAGATCTAGTAGCGTGAGTCTTTTACGCCACTTTCTTTTGTCGTTTGTTTGGGTATGGCGGAGGTTTTCCGGAACATATAGGTTACCGAGAGCATTCTTTGTTAGGATCCACGCCCCAATATACATTAAAGACGGTTTTAGGCAGGAATATTTTTGAAGATTATTTGGCAAGATAATTAGAAGATATTATTTTGGTAGATTATATTAATTGCTCATCAAGTAGTTGTGTTATGGAAGGTTTCTTATTGGTGTAGGATGTTGTTTTAGGAAGTTTACTTATTTCTCAAGCAGTTGTAGTTTCCTAATGTTAGGAAATCTATTTGTGTAGAATTAGGAAGGTGGCTAGTTTCCTAGTTTGAGTTGTACTAGGATTTTTTGTAGCCTATAAATAAAGGCATTGGGGAAGAGTTTTTTGGTGTGCGCTGAGGGTGAGGTAGAAAGCCCGGGCACCACCAAGCCCCGGTGGGGGGTTCGGTTTGTGAGGCAGTTATGCAGTTACATCGAAGATGAGTGTTTGAGGGGTAGAGTCAATTACTAGCTAAAGGAGATTGAGATGTTAGTATTTGGGTGTCTATCGTTGTAACTCTCTTTGATGATAGTAGTGAATATTTTGCAGATCCGTGGTTTTTCCCCTAGTTGAAGAGGGGTTTTTCCACGTTAAACATGGTGTGTGATTATTTTTCTTGTGTATGTAATTAATTATACTTCCATTGCAGTCAAATACCAAACAAGTGGTATATAATAGAATTTGGCAGAATTCCTAACCAGTGGTATCGGAGCCGATGGTTGATCGTGCAGAGCCTATTGTGAAGATCTTTGAAGAAGATGAAGATGATGTAGTCAAAATTCATACACAAGAATAGTAGATGAAATTGAAGAAGAATTTTTTGAAGGATATCCCCGAGCTCGAAATAGTTGAAGATTTGAAGATCAAATTTTGAAACTTGAAGAAGATTTGAAGGTGAATTTTGAAGCGTGAAAGATTGAAACTTTTGAAGATAGAAGTTAAAGATTGAATTTTTTGAAGACTAAAGAAACCGTAGATATAATATTTGAAGAGGATATTGAAGACTGCGCGCAAAGTTGAAGGATGAAGATTGGAAGACTAATGAAGAACTCGTAGGTTGAAGAAAAAGAAAAAAAAATATGCAGAGTAAGGATGGTAGAGATTTGAGCTCGAGGGGAGGCATCGCAGTGTTGGGCACATGTCAAGTATGGAAGATAGTATATTGGGCGTGAGGGGAGGTTTGTTAGGATCCACGCCCCAATATACATTGAAGACGGTTTTTGGCAGGAATATTTTTGAAGATTATTTGGCAAGATAATTAGAAGATATTATTATCAAGTAGTTGTGTTATGGAAGGTTTCTTATTGGTGTAGGATGTTGTTTTAGGAAGTTTACTTATTTCTCAAGCAGTTGTACTTTCCTAATGTTAGGAAATCTATTTGTGTAGAATTAGGAAGGTGGCTAGTTTCCTAGTTTGAGTTGTACTAGGATTTTTTGTAGCCTATAAATAAAGGAATTGGGGAAGAGTTTTTTGGTGTGCGCTGAGGGTGAGGTAGAAAGCCCGGGCACCACCAAGCCCCGATGGGGGGTTCGGTTTGTGAGGCAGTTATGCAGTTTCATCGAAGATGAGTGTTTGAGGGGTAGAGTCAATTACTAGCTAGAGGAGATTGAGATGTTAGTATTTGGGTGTCTATCGTTGTAACTCTCTTTGATGATAGTAGTGGATATTTTGCAGATCCGTGGTTTTTCCCCTAGTTGAAGAGGGGTTTTTTCACGTTAAACATGGTGTGTGATTATTTTTCTTGTGTATATAATTAATTATGCTTCCGTTGCGGTCAAATACCAAACAAGTGGTATATAATAGAATTCCTAACATTCTTCTTACCCCTAGCTCGGGGCCCTACTTCACGACTAGAATTCAAACCTTCTAACTCGTTAACCTCGTCATTATGATTCTCCCTTGTAGGATCAATGCGGGAGAGAAATTGAGTTAAAGCTTGTGCCATCTCATTTCTTAACTCCGGACTCACTTTCTCTAGATCTGCTTTGGTAATAGGTTGAGAGGATGATTGTTGATGTTGTTTTTCAGTCTCTAACACCATACCAGCATTGATTTCATCGCGCAAGTTTTCAACTTCCCTTGTGGCGGTGGTTGCTTTCTTTACACTCATTCCACTATAGGAGCTAACTATATGCTCTTCACGTTCCCCACAAACGTCGAGCTAACTATATGCTCTTCACGTTCCCCACAGACGGCGCCAAATGTTGAGAGGTTCGGATTAGAGGGAACGTGAGCAGCACGTGATCAATGATCCAAATCCGAAAGTAGCGGTTTGAGTAGTTGTTCGAAAATTTCTCCTGCATAACAGAGGCGAACTAGCCCCGGGGCATGCCGAGGAAAGCCCCTCAGAAAATCAAGTCAGGTCGAAGTCAGGTCAAGAGTAAGATAAAAGAATTTTTAGAGAGAAGGTACTAGAGAGAGTCCAGAATTCCCCTCCTCTTATGAGGGAGTGCGGTATTTATACCTGTTAAGAGAGTAAGAGTGATTGAGAATCGGGCCTTGAGATGGACCACTTTGTGGGCTCATAAATAAGGTCCAAAGTACCAACCCCATGAACTCATGGGAAATTATTATAACTCAACAATTTTCAAAATCAAAAATTGGCAAATGACAACCACCCCGAACAGGGCATAAGGTTGTCCATATAATTGTCTACTTAATTTATAAAAAGACAAAAAATAAAGTGAAAAAATTAAAGTGATTTCAAAAATTTGCTTTTAGTTTAAAGGAATAATCATTTAAAACTATCCCAAATAGGGCGTTAATTATTGAAGTTCCTCATCATTTACAGGGTTTAAGGTTTTCTCGAGACTTGTAAATAGAACAATATGCCATGGTAATTTGTAATGGATTGACAATTCTTAGGCATTGAAAAAATGAAAGTTGTGACTAATTATTGGGTCGTACTTCTTTCCGTCGTCGACTTTCATGTTAACATTCTCTTTTAATTATTTGTATTGCATTATACTGATTTCTCTTTCTTCACACCCTAACTCCTAACATAAGAAAATGGTGTTCATTCAGCCCCTCCCTCACCTCAATCCCTTATAGCGATTATAGGTAATTGAACACCAAAATATATTACATTCGATTCCATGCTGCTAGGAAAACATACGATCAGCTAGACATTGTTTTTCCATCTAAAAACTTTCATTAAAAAATAACATTATTAAACTCGACAACGAAGATACAATGCATATAAAACTTAAACATTAATATGTAGAATATCATCAATATCCCAAGAATTATCCTGGCCTTAGGGCATGATTTGGTTAGCATAGGCACTGTGGTTGTGGCTTATCTCCTCATTGTCTTCTTCTTGAACTGGTTGAGACGGCGGTGTAGAGAGTTGTAAGAGCTGGAAGTTATGGGTAGATGGAGCAGTAGAAGTATCAGCAACATAGTCGTAACTCGAAGCTCCAAATGTAGTAGTATCGATGTTGTTGAGAAAAAAGTTATTTGAAGTTACGGAGTTGCTAGAATAGGTTGGTTGATTATGCTGCATAGCTTCATATCCAACCATGAAGTTGCTGGTATCAATATCATTGAGGTTGAAGTAGTTGGTTCTCTGTTGCTGTGAGGTTTGAAAGACATTTGCAGCTGCTAGCCTGTTGTTCACTAGCTGGTTTTGTACCATTGCTAGCTCTGCTTGCAACGACGCAACCTGAAATATACAAATGTGATGGCAAAGTAATTTTGTAGGCTAAAAACTCATGATTCAAGCAACTATTTAACTTGCTTATGCAACAAGTAGTGAGAAAAAGCACAACTATTAGCTTTCTTTCGGTTACAGTGTTGGTGTTATAGAATTACCTGACATTCTTTATAGAAATACACCTTTCAGAAAAAGAGGAAAAAGATACATAACTCTTATAGTAGATGAAAAGTTATCCACTTTTAAGAAAACCTCACCAAAAATTTTGCTTTTTCTGTTGTGCAATTTAGATATACAATTTTATACTAAAGAAAAATATGTACAGTACTGGCTAGCTAGGTTCATAGTTTTATTTATCCACAAAGAAAATTGGTGTGGAGATAAGATTCATTTCCATTTCTATCTACATTTTCTTCAATCTTCTAAATGGTCAAAATTTCTCATTCATTTTGTTTATCAAAAAAAATTCGCATTCATTTTGTTATTTTAAATTTAAATAACGTTAAAGATATATTGATTGAAAATCTCCATTATTACTTTTACCCAAAAAGTGTCTAGTTCATTAAGTTACAAACTGAACCTTTTGGAGAGCATTTACATTATGCATTAAGAGGTATCCCTTAACCACTTCCTCATTTCTAACAACCAAAAAAAAATATCCCTTACTTTTAGAAAACGAGATGATCCAAACCAAGAAATTTTGACAATGACAATATTGTGGCTCAGGATGCCAATGATGTGGATGATGTAGTAGCTCTAGCTACAAACGTTTCGATTTAGTTTAATTTATGCTCTTTTTCTACCCCACACACACACACAAAAAAAAAAAAAAAAATAAATAAATTGACGGGGAAGTTTTTGCTCGGACATGTAACGTAACATGACAAAACCTCATCTTCTTTTTATTTTCTTGTCTTTCAAAAAGAAAAAAGAAATAAACAAGCTACTTCATGTGTTGTAAGTAATCAAGTAATGCAGTAGAAGAAGATGATCACCTGTTGTTGCAAGCCAATGATGGTGGAGACACAACCATAAACCGGGTCCGAAAGCCTAGCTTGGGCCTCATAACTAATGGTGAGCACAGCATCATGCCTCCGGTTCATGGGTATATTGAGCAACATCTTTGACACATTGCTAGCTCCAAAAACCTTGTGAACCGCCGCAAACCGAGCTGCCCCTTGGTCCGACCCAAAATAGGGTGCAAAAATGCAACCTGCGGTGCACTTCCTCCTAAGGAACTTGCAAGCACCACAAGGGGCGGAGGTGACGGTGGTGATGGTGGGGGGAACCCCCTCGAGTATTTCCCCCATGTTGGCGGCCGAGATGGTGGGCCGCTTCCCGGTGGCCTTTCTGCGGCCTTGATCGTCACCTCCTTGGTGCGGGAGCATTTTTTGGATAGTCGAGAGAGCTTAATTCTACTCGGAAAAAAGTGGGTGTGGGGAGTGTTAGGACGGAGTTGATGGGGAGGGTGGTGTTTATATTGGAGGGGAGTACACGTTTGTTTCATGAGGGGTTGGCAAGGTTAATATGATTATGTGACTAGTCTAAATTAAAAACTTTGTTAGAGGGAAATGCATGTAACGGTTGGTAAAACTAAAGGGGGGAGGATTGGGGAAAGGGCAAAAAANAAAAAAATGTGTCATTTTTTGTGTGAAAAAGCACGTGTAAAGGGAGTGTTTGTTGTTGGAGTTATATTATGTGAATTAAATGCTTACCAATTGTGTTTTAGGAAAGTAAAGTAGTAATTAATTTAAGAATTATTATTAAGTAGAGGTTGTTTTTTGTGATTATTGTGAAAGGGGAGGGGTAAGTTGTATGTTTTGTTGATGAAGGCGCAAGAATTGTGCTACCCGTAGCGTGTGGGAGATGGTGACTACTTAAACTTTTTATATGTATAGTGTGCTTTATCACACCCCTTTACATCAAGTAGTTTTAATTAACGGTAAATAAATTAATAAAATTCGACATTCTAAAATAAGGGTATATTGCGTTATAGTGTTACAGCTTACTATATGATATCTACATGTAGACGATGTAGTTTTTGTCCTCTTTCGTCGTTAATTACCGTAGATTGTTACTGCTTACTATATGATACCTATAAGTAGTCTTGTCATTTTTTGTCGTTAATTATGGTAGATTATAACGGAGTGCGATGATAAAGCATAATATCGTTTTATGATAATAAAACACGAGGTTAGAACCATTTTATAAGCATGTACTAAGCATATATATATACAGATAGCAACTAGCATGTAATGAAGCAACTAATTAATTAGTATGTTTCTATCAGAAATTTGAGTTTGAATCCGTTTACTAAATTTGGAGTTATTATCACCTGAACTATTTTCCTGTACCAAATTAGCAGTTACTACTAACTACTTTTATATCAACGTTACATTTTACATAAGGTTACATATTTGCCACTGTTGAAAACGTCTACCATCTGATTATGGTACAAATTGCACAGAAATTCCTCACCTGAAATGGAACCATTTAGTGGGTAGATTGCATCTTCATAATAATTCACATAATCTGACTCTGCTGATACAAAATTCATGTAGAAAAGCCTCAACCTGAAATCCTGAGTCTGAGATTTTTCCAACACGAAGCTCATTCAAAACACAAATTCTCAAATGAGATGCGTCTCATCTTTGTTTTAGTGAGACGGACCAAAAACTAACCTTTTTAACATAAAAACTTACTCTTTTGTATGATAAAACTCACCATTTTCTTACAAAACATGAAAGCGTTAGCTAATATGATAAAACATACTGTGTACAAACTTACTTTTTTTTTTAGTAAAAACTTACCCTTTTCTAGCAAAAACTCATCTTTTTAAGGGCGTCTCATCAATTATCTTTGTTGAGACGCGTCTAATACAAGACAAGCTGCATTCAAAAATAGTTCAAAATCACTATTATTAATAACTCCGAAGATTTTTGTCTTTCTCCGGAGGGTTTCAGATGAATCTTTTGTGGACTTTCGAGAACAATATTTCCACTAGTTGCGCTAAGTGGAGGCAAGGTTGCGTATCTCTGAGCATTCCCAGATCTCCGCAGGTTCCACGGGGTTGTTGCTGAACACCAGAGTGGGAAATGCCTTTACAAAAACTTCAAAACTATAATAACACTGCACATTTGTGAAAAATGTTTTTGCAAATATAGTACTGTTGCTGTCAAGTGTCTTCTGAAGGCAAGATGCCAAAACAACCAGAACTACCACAAAAACATTGCAAGCCCTCTGGCCTCAATCTAACATCCCCATAGCTAAAACTAAGCTCCTCGCCTGGTTGTATATCTCTGCAAGCAAAGAAGCAAACCCTAGGCAATAGAGCTCCTGAACTTCTAATCAGTTTGGTGGATAGATTCCCTCCACCACAAGAATGGTTTATAAAACGTCCAACATTACCCATTCGTGTGGCGTCAATATTGATTCTGAAACACGCTTTCCTCGACGGTAGATGCTCCCTCACCACTAAAAGGGCAGAAGAAAAACGACCACCTCTTGCACGTTCATCATATGCTTGTTGCCGCCGCCTTGCCTCTTTAGTCGTCAATAGTTCACCTAATTTCAGAGTCAACATTAATCATCGACATAGATTACCAACATCATAAATTACCTCAGTAAATGGAATGTTTCCAAGCACGTGAAATTGGTGTCTGTTGAATTATTTGAATGCAATCGTGCAAGTAAACGTTAGTTTCATCATATCACTATGTATGAAGATCCAGCATGTTTTTCGTCAAAAGAGATGGCAATGCAGTTGAGGAAACAAATCATTTGACAAGGACACACAAAATATCATAATATCTAAGATTACGACAAACAGATAAAAAGCTACAAAGCTCTCTGGTTTTGCTAGTTTTGTCGTTTTCTCATATGATTTTAATAGATCTGGAAACGTAGAAATTCCTGCAAGAATAACGGATACCACTTTCCATGATACTATGATCTTTCCAAGTAGCAGATTTTCAATTATGTTTGTTTGTCCGAAACAATTTATCAAGACCTATTTACATCATAAATTACCTCAGTAAAAAGCAATGTTTTGAAGCACGTGAAAATGGTGTTCGTTAAATTACTGAATGCAATCATGCAAGTAAACGTTAGTTTCATCATATCACAAAGTATGAAGATCCGGCATGTTTTTCGTCAAAAGAAAAGAAGAGACTCTGCAGGTGAGGAAACAAATCATCTCCATAAAGAGACGCTCAACTATTACAAAATCTAAAATTACGACAAACGGATAAAAAGCTATAAAGCTCCCCGGTTTTGCTAGTTTTGTCGTCTTCTCATAGGATTTTACTTCATCTGGAAACGTAAAGATTCATGCAAGAATAACGGCATTTAATACTATCATCTTTCCACGTAGCAGAATTTCAATTATGTTTTATGTTTGTTTGTCTGAAACAACCGGCTACTCTGCCAATGAGGTCTTGGCTTTTAAGATTGAGGCCCTGGGTACATTAGGTCTCAAGTTCGATTCCCCTCTCCCCAACTGTATGTAATTGTATTGTACTGGCCTTTGCACCTCCCATGGACCCAAAAAAAAATGTCTTAATTTATAGCAAGGATGTGTAGCAGTAGTAACTGAGAAGAAAAGATTTGCAAGAGATCACTGGAGTAGTCTAACCACAAATGTCTCTGCAAAAAGGCTCACAAGACAAATTGAAAGAATTATTAGTGGGATTTCATCACTAGCTCCTTTTTTCATGTTTATTTCCAGCTCATCGCCCTTCTGATTGCCCTTTGTTTCTTAATCACTACCCCCTTCCTAGAAAATGGAATCCAAGAGTGAAGGGACTGAAAGTGTAACCACCAAATTCTCTGCAAAAAGGCTCATGAGACAGTGTCAATGAATAAATAGTGAGTAGTCATGTCTCATTCCCTTTCCGGTGTTTACTTCAGTAAATTCTCATTTCATCCCCATCCTATTTCATTTTAGAATGATTCGCCCTTGTTTCCCCCCATTTTAATTCCCTACCCCTCCCTAGAAAACAAAACCTAAGGGCTCATTTACTTGGAAGTAAGTGTCATTACACCATTTTATAATGTGGAGGTACATATGGGAATGAAGGAGGGGGGGGGATCGAGAAGTAATTAGTTGATTACCGGAGTCAATGTAATCATTTTTGCTCAAGTTTAACCAATGTAATCATCATTGTAGGAGTAGAAGTGTAGATAATCAGAACCATTATAAAATCTACAAGTTCTATCTGTAACATGAACATGTTTTAACTATAAAATGCTCATTAAATTGTAATTACCATTACATCCAAGTAACCACATAAGAGTAAAAGGACCGAAAGCACGAAGGGAATAGAAGGTCAACAAAAGGGGAAAAAAAAGGTAACCATATAAGGTGATTCCCCCATCCCTAGCCTATCCACCAGCCTTGTTTGAGTGTTCAATTTCAAAAACAAGCTAAAACCATCCAATAGCTAACCAAGAAAAGGAGCATTACGAAACCCAGATACTGAATGGATAGACAAGTTATTGTCTTCTTCCCGACTAGTAATCCTCTCACTAAAGATAAAATGCATCTCAGTCAACCGAAAACTGGTGCAATACCATTATCATGAACAAACATTGTACTCATTCCTTAGAGCTACAAAACCAAAATGTAGCCATGGCAACCTTTCTGCAGGAAATCCAGCTATGACTTATTGACGATCATTCTATAACTCCACAAAACAAATGACACCCAAGAGATTTAATTTTCATTTTACTTTCTTATCATCACAAGTCACAACCCAAACCCCAAGTACAAGTATACCAACATCTCAAAAAGCCTTATCACCTAAGAACAAATATTTATGCCTTAATACCCAACTAAAACTAGATTACATGGATGTAAAGGTGGAACATGCATGTAAACAAGTTACAACTTGTACACCTGTCAGGAGTTCAAGCCTCATGGGAAGCTCCTACACAAATTTATTCATGGAATACAATATCATGCATTGGGAGGTACTTAAAGCTACATTCAATGTGGAAGGAAGTTCCACGCCAACACCAAAATAACAGCAACAGCATACAACCAAATTTAAATTACCCCCAACCACAAANAAAAAAAAAAAAAAAAAAAAAGAACAAATCCGTAAATGAACTTAGTAATCACATCAAATGCCCAATACCAACCAAAAACATGTCAGTATCTCAATTAACAGTATACTTGTGGAATATTCAACCTTTGTACTACCATGTTTACTACTTTATGAAATTCATATAACCAAATACTCCAGCTATCCCTCTTCAGTCTATACCCCCAATTACAACAGACAGTATCTTGCAACGATCCCATTAATTTCATTTCCATCCAAAACACACGGTGAGGTTCTTATGGAACTTAAGAAAATCAATTACAAGCTCTCAGCATCAAAGGCACAGCTCAAAGCTCACAACACCGAAGGAAAAGAAAACAACAGTGCAAGGATTCATGAACAGACCTACACGACTACAACGCTAGCCAAGTAGCATGTTCAACAATATTAACAATCAACCAGCAGCCGAAACCAAAATCTCAATCCAAAACTCCTTCTTTTCAATGACAATACTAAAAGCAATACAAAGTAGAGACACTAAAAGTTTAATTTCCGCGAAACAAACAATTCAATTACCTGTGTACTCACAAACGAATTGCCCGGATGAAATGAACTGATCAGCACACAAACCCCAGCCCTTGTGTGCATCCCTCACAATCTTCAACCGCACTGACACGCCCTTCTGAGTCGCCCGATTCCCACAACCCGACTCACATTCGCAACCCGGCCCGCACTCGGTGATCAGCTCACCGGACCTCAACGCCAAACAAGGGCAATCAGAGACCTCATTGCCACCACACTTATCACCACAATCACACCCACCCGCCTCAGAAATCAGACAAAAGGGGTTCCAATTACATTGGGGATTAGGGTTAGGGTTAGGGTTTGGGTGTCCCCAATACTGGCGAGACAAATGAGGGGGAGGAATTACCTGGGCAGGAGAGTAGAGAAAGAAAGCATAAGGGTGAGAATCGACGGTGTTGATGAAAGGGATAGGAAGTGGTTCTAAAGATCTGGAAGCGTCGGAGGATCGAGCGGCGGTGATTGATTTGCAGAGGTGGTTGAGGGTGGTGCAGGTGGAGGAGAGAGAAGCTAGCTCTTGTGGAGTCAGCCATGGAAGGATGAGCTCTGCTATGGATAAAAATGGAGTTTTGTTGTTCTGTTTAGTCATCTATCTATGGCTTTTTGTAAACCCAGGTCTGTGTTGCTACTGACTCAAAAACGGAGTGACACGCCGGTCAGCACTAGAGGTGGGAATCGGCAGATGGAGTTGGTTTTCGGTTGGCTCATTTTCGTTTTGGGTTATTATCGGTTCGGATTAATTCAGTTTATTGGGTTTATGAGATTATACGGGTGGGTTGGACGGAGTCGGTTGTATCGGGTTTGTATTAAGGTTGGATTTTGGCCAATTTGGACTGCATTGATTCGGAATTTAGATTAATTCATGTCAGTTTGGTTGGAATTCTGATTCACTCGAATTTTGGATCAAATTGAATTTCAGGTCACTTGAATTAGGCCCAAACTTAACATGTTATTAGAGCAGGTTTTAATCCTGTTTCCATGACCCCTATTGGTCCACTTGTTGTGAAGTCAAAAGTAACATTTATGTGCGGCGGGGTGCCCTAGTTAACTCTACGCGCATGTGACAGCTTGTGTAGGCTTTGATTAGACCTGGCAGAATTTGACCCGACCCGAAAACCGACCCGAACCCGACCCGAAAAAAAGGGTCATGAACACAACATTACGACCCGAAACCCGATAATGACCGAACCCGAATAACCCAAATATTTTTGGGTCAAGACCCGACCGAACCCGACCCGACCCGATCTACCCGTTGAGTCAAGCTTTTGTTGTATTTTTTTTGAAATTTTATGTTTTGTCTTTATATAACCGCAAGAAAACCGACCCGAACCCGAATAACCCGAATACTTTTATCTTTATATATTTGAAACTCCAAACCTTTATATCATGTACATAAAATCACTTTTGAACCTTTGTAGTTTGTTATTTGATTAACTGATTGCTTATCTACTATTTACGTTATTGTGAATAATTATGTTCATGGTAGGGTGGGTGTTATTTGTGCTACAAGTTTTGAATCGTTTAATCGAGATTAGAGCTGATCAAAAGCGGGTATGGGCAGGAAACGACCTGAGCTTGACATGATATTTTTGGCCTGCCCATGGACTAAAGGCCGTGAAGTGAGCCTCTATAAATTCACGAAAATGTCTTATTAGGCCCAAACTTAACAAATACGAAATAAAATAAAATGGGGCTTCATATAGTATGGAGTCAAGATAGAGTGAGATTTCGATAAATCATATTTGTTACCCTTAGATCTTAAAATTTCACGAGTATTTGATTATCAGGTAGAGTTTGGTTCGGGTTATTGGGGTAATTAGATATCGAGTTGAACCGGGTCAATTTTAGATAATACTATTTTTGATATAATTTCATGTATCGTGTCGGTCAGGTATTGGGTAGATCGGATCATGTATCTCAGGTCGGGTCACCACCCTCTTCCCTTAGATTTGGGTATTTTTATTATTATTATTTTTTTTTTTTATAACAGTGGGTTCATTTTATTGGTTTCAATATTTTCAATTTACCTTTTTTTATGAACTTCTTCTCATTCTCATGAGTTAAATAAGAATCTTTATAAAGATATTTTAGATTGTGGCCTCGAAAGGAGATAATTCGTTCCTTAGGGTCTTAACACAAGATGGGGTCCCTTAATGTTATTCTCACCTTGGTTAAAAGAAAATATATGCATATGAATTAAGGTGTTATTTCTTGTAGGCAAATGGTTAGGAGTGTCATTAGGGATGCCCAATAGTACACCTAAGTAAATATTTTATTTTTACTATTAAAATAAATACAAAATAATTTTATCTTATCAGCAACTATTTTTCTTTTTTCTTCTTTTTTTCAGGCACATTAAGGTCCGTGTAATGGGTAAACTTAAATCATAAAAGCTAAATTTACCATCTTAAAACACAATATACAATATTTTAATGGGCAAAAGGAAGTACCCCAACCCCCTCATTCCCTCTAAACTCTTACTAAACTCTCTCTAATCTCTCTCAACACTTCGAATCAACACACACGACAGTTCAAGGAAAATGCGTATGTGAAAATTTTCAAATTTTAAATGTTTTAGTTTTTCTTACGTAGGAAAAAGCACTAGTACATACAGAAACATGATTCCATTAAGCTTAATTTAATACGTAGGAAAAAGCACTACTACAATTCTAGTATGTACCTCCATCTAGTTTTGGGAAGTTACCTGCCTACCTGCACTAACTTTCAACGCTTGTAAAATAGCTAGTTTATACCATTTCATAGCGACTTCCAACTATTTTGTACTTTTTTCCTCTCTTTTAACATATCAGAGCTACACTAACAACTATTTTACCTGACATAGCTTTGGTAGAATGTTTGCTTTTTTTTGGGGGGGGCTTTTTGGAATATCTAATTATTTTGATTTCTAAACACTTTTTGACCAAAAAGACGTTTGTTTTAACTTTTAGGTGACAAACTTTTTGTCCCAAAACAAAGTATGAAATTAAAAGCCACTTTCACAAACTTTTCAACAATAGCTCTTGTGTTATAAGCTGGAGTTTGTTTAGGTATCGTTGGGTGTTGTCTGGTGTGTTTCTAAGTGTGTGAGTCTTTTCTAACCAAAAAGACGCTTGTTTTAATTTTTATGTAACAAACTTTTGTCCCAAAACAGAGTATTAAATTCAAAGTTACTCTCACAAAATTTTTCAACAATAACTCTTGTGATATAACCTGAACTTGCACTACACCAAAAATGGGCTAACAACAGCGGTTAAAATGGCATATACAACAGCGGTACACGCCGCTGTAGATCTGGCCGTAGTAGAAAGAGAGACATACGACAGCGGTTCCGTGTTGACCGCTGTCGTATGTATTTTTCTTTTAAAATTTAAAATCTTGATTTTTAATTGGTAATATATGCGGTCCAACGCCCCTCCCCCCGTTGATTGGCCCAAATGCAGCCCGCAGCCCTCAGCGTGTCTTCTTGCCAGGCCCGCATTGCAGCACATGGAGGCCCACGCGCTAAATCCAACACCAGCTATACCTGCAATACAAGTGGGATTAAAATCGCGCACAGCAATACTCGAACCCAAGACCTCCTGTTACAGGCACAATGCTCTTACCGCTGGGCCAACTCTTCACTTATGATCCTTATTTGCCTTAGTTATATTTATTATGAAACTATCATTCGAATTATTATTATTATTATTATTATTATTATTATTATTATTATTATTATTATTATTATTATTATTATTATTATTATTATTATTATTATGTCCCTCAATCTTAGTCATCCATATTATTTTTACATGTTAAAATAATAAACCTATATTACTCCATACACACACAGAGATATAAAATAATTTTTGAGGGAGAGTTGATCCTATGGTGTTTTGAGTTTCCACTCTATCATGGGTGTATCGATCTTCAGCTCTTATAGGTCTTTCAAGCTTTGGATCTATTATGGATGCATCTAGTTTTAGCTCTTATGGGTGTATTGAATTCCAGATCGTATCGAAGTATCAAATTTTGACTCCTTTGGTGTATCGAGCCATGACTCTATTAATGCCCTTATTCAAATGACCTTTTTAACTAAAAAAAAAAAAAAGAGGGACTAGTAGTAATAATAACAATAACAATAACAATAACAATAACAATAACAATAACAATAATAATAATAATAATAACAAGGCTTTGTTCTCTTCAACTTATTTTTGTTGATTTTTTTTATTTCAACAATAATCAACAAAGTCGCTCTCTGTCGATTCTAACGAATCAACAAAAATCAGGAGAATCAACAAAAATCAACGAAAATCAACAAAAAGATCAGTAAAATCAACAAAAACCAACAAAAATCAACAATCAACAATAAATATCAACAAAAATAACATGAAGAGAACATAGCCTAATAACAACAATAATAAAACAACAACAACAACAACAACAACAACAACAACTACTATAGCAATAATAATAATACTAGTAGTAGTAGTAGTATAGTAATAATAATATTAATCAACAAAACAACGATAATAACAAAGTGGTTCAGGGTTTAACTCCCTCCATTGTGTAAATTTTATTCCACATTTATTCCCCCTATTACAATTCCAATTCCTTTTTATGAGAAAAAANATGTGCACTTTTAACAGCGGTTCATTAACAACCGCTGTCGTATGTACACTTTTAACAGCGGTTCCTTATGAACCGCTGTTGTATGTACCCTTTTAACAGCGGTTGGAGCATAGCCGCTGTTGTATGTATATTTTTTTTATTTTTCTTTTTTGTTTAAATACATACAACAGCGGGTAGGACGGAACCGTTGTTGTATGTGCGCTGTTGTTCAACATTTTTGGTGTAGTGTATAATGACAATATGCAAGAGTATAAGTTTTTTAGTTTTGCATACTAAATCTTTACAAATCCATATATTTTTACTTCATGAGTACCAGAAGTTTCTTTAGGAGTACCAGCAATAAGAACAGAAACACCAGTTATCTTATCACATATTTTAACTCTCAAGTAACAGAAGGTTTTTTAGTCAAAACTTGTATAAATCCTTTTATAAGGGTGACAATACAATGAAAATATGCAAGAGTACAAGTTTTTTTACTTTTGCATACTAAATCTTTACAAATCTATATATTTTACTTTATGAGTACCAGAGCTTTCTTCTGAAGTACCACATTTTTCTTCTGTAGTACCAGCATTAAGAACTTATCATAGAGTTTGACTCCCAAGTACCAGATTTTTGAGCTGCAACACATGTTGTTACATCTAAAACACTAGATCTTTAAATTCTAAAAATTATACATAAGTATTTTAGGAATCAAAATTACATGAGTCAACATTAAACCAGGAAAAAGTATCATAAAATTGTTAATGTACACCACTATTTGAAAAGAGAAGTACCAAATGCAATACCACAGGTACTAGTTCTTACAGCCAATAAAATTAAAACAAATCAATTCAAATGGAACAGTAGGAGTTTTAGTCCGAAATTCTTTCCTTGAACTTGACGCTTTGTTTGATGTATCTTTAGCGCTCTTCTTCCCACCTCCTTTTGGTTTTTGCGTTTCAAAATGACATTTAATACTTTGACTTCCTAGTACAATACTTCCTTACGCTAAACCCAAAAACACGAGCATGACGACGATGTAATTCATATATCTCATTAAAAGTTGGCATTATAACACCAACAAGAGAACCAAACACATCCACATCATCAATACTAGATCGTGGAAAAACAAATAAATACATTAGGTACCAGTTAGGAAATTATGGTGCTATGATCAAAGAATCTGGTAAAATGGTACCAAAACAGAACATCACCAAAAATAGCTCCATAT
Source organism: Mesembryanthemum crystallinum (assembly GCA_030267885.1). Classification (NCBI taxonomy): domain Eukaryota; kingdom Viridiplantae; phylum Streptophyta; class Magnoliopsida; order Caryophyllales; family Aizoaceae; genus Mesembryanthemum; species Mesembryanthemum crystallinum. The sequence goes on from BSSO01000712.1 coordinate 23,684, forward strand.
AATAATTATGTCGGATATTTTAAAAAAACTAGGCTACAATATAAAAACATGACGCTACAACAATACAATTTGGTACCAGGAAATGAAATGGTGGCAAGTAAAGAAGTTAGAATTACTGATACTGCAAACATCAAATGTGGTACCTGAAAATGAAAAATTGGTATCCCTAGACAGAAAACTGGTACCAAAACAGAACATTACCAAATTTGATATAGATAATAATTATGTCAAATATTTTTAGAAAACTAGGGCTACAATATAAAAACATGGTACTACAACAACACAATTTAGTACCAAGAGTTGAAATAGTGGCACGTAAAGAAGTTACAATCACTGGTGCTGCAAATATCAAATATGGTACCAGAAGGAAAAAATTGGCGCAGAAATATTAAAAGTAGAAAATGAAAAATAATGCTGCAACTTACAAATATGAAGAAAAACTAGTCTACAAACAAAAATTACCGATACTTTAACACATAAAACTAGTACTCAAAATAAAGCATGAAAATACTACTATAATTCATCAAAATAGAACTTTAGAGCAGAAAATAAAACACGAGTACCAGAAATACAACATCAAGCACCACACTAAGAAAAGTGGAACCAAAACAACAAAGAATATCACCTAGAAGAACAGAATCACCAGCTACTTATACTACTTAGCCTTAAAAACGATTCAGCAGCAATTGCAAATTCCCATAGCATTTAAAAACAAAAATCACAAGCACAAAAACAATAAAAAATCAAAAATCAAAAATCAAAAATCAAACATACATTCAAATCGATTATTCATAATCAAAATGGACATTGCAATAAGATTAGTAAGAACAAAATCAAACAACAATTCACATACCTAAATCTGTGTAGAATTGAAATTTTCAAGCCAAAATTCGCAATCAACAGAGAGATTGCAAGCAAATTATCAAAACAACGAGCAAAGAGCAGATTACACATGTTTAAATCGATTTAGATGAAGTAGACGAAAGAATTTTGAATGAAGTAGAAACAGAAAGGAGAGAGAGAGAGAGAGAAACGTTCGCTCGTTCGTGAAGAGAGAGAAAAAGAAGAGAGAGGAAAAAAGTGGGCAACTGGTTTGTGAGGAGAGACAAAAGTGGCTTATGTTGAGTGTAGGGTTTATATATTGAGCGGTTACATCAGTATGACATATTACTTAAGGCCTAAATAAGGGTGCCTTATATGAGAATTTGCGTAATAATTTTTATTTTTATTTTTATTTGAATCTGCACAAGACTCATGATCAAAGAATTTCTTGGTTAAAGGGGTTGGTGCCTTTTTTACTCCCTCCGTCCCTTAGTTTACTCCCTCCGTCCCTTATTTATCTTGCGAAAATTGATATGGAGTGAGATTTAAGGAGAGGTGTTTTGTACAATTTTGCCCTTGAAGGAGGAGACCCATGTGTTTATTATTTTATCATTTATTTTTTTTTTGGAGAGAGAGTGTTTGGAGAGAGAAAGAAAGATTGTTTATTGTATTGGTTTATTAGTTGGGGGTATTAAAGGGAAGAGTTGGTGATTTGTGGGTTTTGAAAGATAAATAAGGGACAGGTTTTTGAAAGATAAATAAGGGATGGAGGTACTAGGGGGTATAGTATAAGGATTGATTTATTTGGGCCTTGTAATCATGGCTTCCATCAGCGTGCACTTTTGAAAAAGAGGTGAAACGGGCTTTTGAGTCTCTTTTGGGGCTTTTGAGTCTCTCTTGCCCATCAAAATCCCAAACACAACAAAACAAACTCAGATGCACAACAAACCACGCCGGTGTCACCTCACTGACGCAGGTTCATCGCTGCACTTTCGCCGGTAAAACAAGAGAGAGAAAAACTCATACGGAGAAAAAATGGCGCTTCTGAGATCCTTGCACCGCTCTGCTTCAATCAGATCGTCCCTTTACTCTGCCGTTGTGGGTAGTCGAATCCTAAACAACCCCTCAATTTGTCAACAACAATCTCGAACAATCTCTCGATCAACTCCCTTCAAACGTGTTTTGCCAGGTACGTGTGTCTCACTCAATTTCGATTGTTTCAATCTGTTCTTCTTCAGTTTACTTTTTAGTTTTCCTATGTCATAATATATATTTATCTGGTGTATGATTGATGGTACATAAGAAAATGGTAGAGACCCAACAAGGATTCAGATTTTACTTACTAGTTTGAATAGTGGGTTTACTGAGGAAATTTAAAAATTTTCAGTTTGATTGGTGAAAAAGATGATTAGGAGAGGAGTTTGAATGAGGAAGGTTGATGGGGAATTTTTCGTTTTTGGTTTTGTATTTGTATAGAAGGGAAGTTCGATCGCGGGTTGGTCACATATGTTGTATTCTACATTTGATAAGCTATTGTCTAAAACATCAAAAATTGTGGATGAAAGGATTGCTCCCCTTGTGATGGCAAGTCAGAGAGTTGGAATTTCCCAAATGGATGGCGTAATTGCTGCTGTTCTGTGCAATTATGGGAGTTCTAGATTGATTTGAGTTCGTTGGTGTAGCATTTTACCTTATGTGGGTAGGCCTTGGTGAAGAGATGAGTTACATGGATATATAAGCTAAAAGACCATGGTGTGCCAAATTACTAGTATAATTGGTGGTTCTATTGTTTAGATAGATGGAAGAATTAAAAAGGGTCAGTGGGTATATTCCTCGAGATGAGATTTGCTTAGATAATGTTGAACGTATGTAGAACACCTTTACTGTTTTCTATATGTATCCGGGTATGTCAAGAGGAGGTCTGAATTGAGTTTTGTGGAGAAGGCTTTCTTATGCATTTCTTTGCGCCAGGGAAGTCAGAGATGTTAGATTCACAATACTTCAGTGGTGCCCTTTGTTCATTTATATTTGCCATTTCTTTAATTGGTGACCCCAGACCTAAAATGGGCCATCTTGAACTTTTAATTTACGGCTTTAGGCTAATGCCGTCCTAGCTCACAGGTGTACTATCTCATTTTCCAGGAATTTGGGAAGGCTCTAGCTAAAAGTAGCTGTTTTAGCATGCAAAGGTGTAGAATTTGCATGGACCTTAATTGTTAATGTTAATAGTAAACATACATGCATTTCGATCCCACTACCAACAGTTTGGGCTCATTCTACTTGATCCGCTTTGTTTTGGGCCTGTTTCACTGATCTTCATCGTTAACGTGATATTCAGCTACATGTACATGATAGCTAATATCATAGTATGTTTACATTGGATTACTTGTGAGGCCATGCCTTTTCATTTGTTTCTGACAGTACATATGGCAGATTGCAAGTCCCCCTTTGGGATGGCCATTGGTAGCATCCGTAATTTCAGCGTAGATGTGACTCCTTATCCTGATATTAAAGACCCTGAAATCAAAGACGTCTTCAAGGATTTCATGGCGGCAGACTGGGGGGAAATTCCTAATGCTGTCATCCACGATGCAAAGAAGGTTTTGTCTAAATCGACTGAGGATGTAGCTGCCAAAGAGTCATTGAAAAATGTTTTTCGTGCAGCTGAAGCAGTTGAAGAGTTCACTGGCACTCTTGATACGTTAAAAATGACACTTGATGACAGTGTTGGATTGAGTGGCGAGGTATCATGATCACATGAAACTTTGAAATTTGTGCTTTATTTTAAATTTCCTTTCTTATTAATACCCCTACTTTTTCTTGTTTGTAGAATGTGAAACCACTATCTAAAGATCTCTCCCGTGCATTGGAGGTAGCCTTTGAGCGCTATATGCAATATTTAGCTTCATTTGGTCCTGATGAAGTATATTTGAAAAAGAAAGTAGAGACACAGCTAGGAACAAGGATGATTCATTTAAAGATGCGGGTCAGAGGCCTTGGTTCTGAGTGGGGAAAGGTACAACTTGTTTTGGATGCTGCTTCTTGTTTGATTTATCAAGTGCTATGTAAGATGGTTTTTCAGTGGCATACCTTCTAAAATTTAACTGCGATCCGTACCAAATTTCTGAAAACATCATAGCCGAGGAGGGTTATACTATAAGTTCATTGAGAATAAAGAATAGCTCTCATGTTCTGACATAACTAAACTACTAGAACATTCTAACTGCCACCAAGTTAGATCTCAATAATATAGGAAACACTTCAGCAAGTCACCATGTTGTGTTGACTAATAATAGAGAGGTGACCCTAGGTTTTAATAATATCAATGTAGCATACTTATTCAAAAAATTTGTGAAATAAGATTTCAACAATTGGAAATTTTAAAAGCCAATTTTCCCTTCATGTATTTTTTATTTTTTATGTTTTTAAAATTGAGCACTATTTTTAAAGCGTTGGTCTAAGCATAATCTTTTGAGTAAAGCATGAAAAAAATGGTTACAACATTGAGCTTTAAAATCCACAATATAAAATAAGAAAGTTAATCGAAGAAAACAAACTAAGAGTTGAAAGAAACAATCTTCCCTAATTCTCTCTCTCTTTCTCTCCCCTTCATCTCTCACCAATTGCCTTAACTCTCTTTCCTCAAACCAAATTGCATCAACACAAACAACTAGTCCACAAGCTCATCGATATTGTTCACACTTGAGTTTGTGCTCCCACCGCCCTCATCCAACTTCACAATTCTGGATTTGCCATTATTCCTGTTCCGTGGTTCTAAGTATTTGAAGTTTTGAACACCCTCTCTATCTCCCAAAGACAATTTTCTCTCTCCTCTAATACTCTAACAAGGATGATTGTTGACTTGGAGGTTTGATGGCGTTGGTGATAACGATTTTACCCGAATTTGCACTCGCTCTTATTCTCCTTCCTCTTTGCTATGTTTACTTGTAGAAGCTCTTAAGAGTTGCTGTACTGTTAGGTGGGTACATGCTTAGATTAGATATGAGAACTTAAGGGTTCATCTATGAAAAAAGGTGAAAGAAAAAAATGAATCAATTGGAATCAGATAAATGGTTTGCATCTATAACGGATTTCTCAATTGAAATTTTTATTGGAACTCGAGTTTAATCTGAGGGTTTTGTTGGTGAATGGAGGTACATAGGTGAAGTTTTGGGTATAGGGGCTAACCTGAAGTGTCTTGCCCGGTCTTCCCAATTCTCATGGGTGGCCAACTAACAGTCCGTCAAGGTTGTTGGTGGATGGCCACCAACAACCTTGCTGATGATGATAGATCCCTAAAAGGGGCGGGGAGAGGTGATTGAGGGGTTGGCGGATGGAAGTGTTTTCAGTTTTATTTATCTTTAAGTAGTAGTTTATTGTTGTTTTGTTGATCTCTTCACCTAATTTTGGGTACCTTTTCTATTTTATTCATTTTATTTTCAATCCCCAATAACAAAAAACTAGGGGGTATTTTGATCTTTCTCCATATAATAACAATGGCAAATATGTCATTATGGAATGGTGGTAATAGTTAGAAAGTAAAAGAATTATGGAATGAAGTAGAGGGTAATATATGATGGTGGTTGATTGGTGGAGTTAGTGGTGAGCAATGGGAATTAGGACTTGGCAGAGGAGAGAAGGGTTGAGAGTTGTTACCTCAGAGAGGGTGGTTAGGGTTATTGTTACCTCCATATGGGGATAACATTAACTCTTTCTCCTCCTCCTCCTCCTCCTCCTCCTCCTCGTATGTCCCATGTCCCAAATAGCTGCCATCACCAACAGCTTTCCTTAATCTTTTTGTTTTACCCCTTAACTATTATCCACAATCCAACCTTGTCCTAAGGATATTTTTGTCTTTAAAATGTTGGTGGCAATTGATACATTGTAAAATCATTCCCACATCACACCGGGCAAGTTAAATGCTCCCTAAACATACAAAAAGTTGTACCACAGGAAGGCAACAACGCAACACATTAAGCGTCATATCTTGTGCATGTCTAGCATTTCAAATGGCACTATTAAGTTAAGGTTTCAAGAGTGTAACAGTAGAGTATGCTTATCCATTTCTATTTCCTGTTATTATAGTGATCTTTCCAAGCTTGTAGAGTCCCA
>BSSO01000713.1:0-29613 GCA_030267885.1 Mesembryanthemum crystallinum
TACTTCCTATATATATGTGCTGGAACACAAGATGTAGAAACATACAAAAAATCAGATTTCAATAATAAAATACGATCAAGTTTCCTCTCCAATTCTTTCTACTTCTCCCCATATTCAAACCTCTTTGCTCCAACAAAGGCAAGGAGATTATATTTCTCCATTCCTCTTTACTATGGTAATGGAGTACTTATATAGACTGCTTTCCACACTTCAAGCTGAACCAAATTTCAATTACCACCCAAAGTGCCACAAACTTGGAATAGCTCATTTGTGTTTTGTAGATGACCTACTCCTATTCTGTAGAGTGGATGTAATATCAGTCAAGATACTTAATGACAAATTCAACTAGTTCCTCAGTGCTTCAAGACTCAAAGCAAATCTCAACAGGAGTAGAGTCTACTTTGGTGGTGTTAAAGCAGTGGAGAAACACATCATCTTGAATGTTCTCAATTTCAATGAAGATAACCTTCCAGTGAAATATTTGGGGGTTCCTCTCTCAACCAAAAAACTCTTAATCTCTCAATGCAAACCTTTACTTGACAAGATCCTAGCAAGAATACAACACTGGACTACACACTTATTGTCTTATGCAGGAAGAGTTCAGCTTATTAGAGCTATCATATTTGGAGTTCAAGCCTATTGGGCTCATCTATTTATACTTTCTAAGAAAGTCATCAAGCTCATTATAACAACTTGCAGGTCCTATTTTTGGTCTGGTACTTCTGAAACTACAAAAAGGGCACTTGATAGCTGGGAGAAAATCTGTATGCCAAGAGGAGCAAGAGGTCTTAACCTCATAAATCTATGTTTCTAAAATCAAGCTGCCATATGTAAGTTACTTTGGGATCTACACAATAAGAAGGACACTTTATGGATTAGGAGGGTGCACATCTACTATGTGAAAAGAAAAGAAATTGCTCAAATGGAAACCCCATCCCAAGCTTCTTGGATGGTGAGGAAAATCTTCCATATGAGCAAACTGATTGCCACTTTTGGCTCTTGGGACAGTGTGATGACAAATGGGAAGTTTGTGATCAAGAAGGCTTATCTTGCTAATAGAGGACAAGTACAGAATGTTCAATGGAAAAATCTTACTTGTGCAAATCCTACTATTCCAAAAGCGGTGTTTGTTTCATGGCTTGCCCTCCACAAAAAAACTAAGAACTAAAGAATTACTGAATACATGGGGGATGAACTGTACACCTACCTGTGTTTTGTGTGAAGAAGAGGATGAGAATATGGATTACCTACTGGTCACCTGCAGATATACTAAGCAAATTTGGGAAGATGTTTTGCAATGGATTGGTTACAACAGATCCATACACACTACTTGGGATGAACAAGTTCAATGGCTCACTAATGCTCCAAGGGGAAATCTCCAAAAGCTGCTGTACTGAAGATTAGTTTTGCCACCATGATATATTGTGTTTGGATTGAAAGGAATGCTAGAATTTTCCAATGAAAGAAAACAAATAGCAACCATATTCTGCAGCATATCCTCTATCTAGTTTGTGTTAGAGCACAGAAATATCAGAAAATTGACATGTATTTAGAGAGTAGAATCTGGATATAAGCTAGATATCTTAGTTCCTAACTGAAGCACATGATGATTGGAAGTGTGGGAGAGACCCTTCCTAGACGGTGAGCTCTCACACATCCTCTTGATGCTATTGTTACAGTTAGGCTGATTTATGAGATGTATTAAGACAATGTAATACTCATGTTCAATTGGTAATTAATAACATACTCCTTTAATTGCCAAAACAAAAAAAAAATAGAAAGGGTAGAAGTAGAGATGAATAATAATATAAATTGAAAGCAAAATCTCTATTTTCATGTGATGTTTATTTAAAGCATAAAAATAATAGAGATTAAACTAAGAAATTATATGATTTAAATAGTAATGAAATTGCATGTAAAAATGAAGATAAGATCCAATAAAGGAAAAAATAAGGGCTAGAAGTAGAGATGAATAAAAATATAAAATTGAAAGGAAAATTAGGAGAGATTAGAGAAGAATGTAACCAAATTAGTATGCCCTCAGGATAGCTACCTGGTTAGGACATCTTTGCTTGAATGTGATCTTTGGAAAAATCTCGATCCTCGGATGATGATGATGATGAGAATTTGAGCTTGAGTGTACTTCGATGAATGTGTTTGATTTGTGTTTGGGTTTGTGTTGGATTTGTGTTTAAGACTAGATTGTGTTTAGGGGATGATTTTGTGGGTAAATATGTGTTTGGGATGCATATGGGTTGAAGGTGAATGAATGTGATTGAAGGTGAGGATGAAAATGGATAAAGGTGGTGATGAATGAAGTTCTTTCTCTCTCTAATTTGGCATTATAACCTTACTTAAGCTTCTCTCTTTAAGAGCATTTGGGCATTATGACAAAATCGATTGTTTCTCTCCTTGAATGAAGGTGGGGAATGGTATTTATAGAGCAAGAGGACTCATGAGAGGGAAAGGATCAACGTCAACCGGAAGGACACGCGGCGGCCGGGCGCGGAGCTCCCTACAGAACTGGGGAAGCTCTGCGGCTAGCAATCCAGTTGTGCGTTTGATCGCACAGGCATGCTGTTGACCGCTCAGCTGAGCGGCTAACCGCCCAGTCTAGGCGGTTGTTGCACACCCCCAGCCTAGTCCAATGTTGTGCGCACCCTATTTTAGACGACGACCCAGATTCTCTTGTGGGATGATTTGAATTGGAATTGAAAATGGGTCAAACCCGTGGAGTGCACGCCGGATCGTGGGCCCATTGGATCGTTCTATTACTCGGTTTTGAGTGAAACCTTATAAATAACATAACTTTTGATTCGTGACTCTGATTCAATTAAAATATGTTTGAAGTTTGGACTCCTGAGAGCGAGGAACACTTACCCCCCAAACAAAAATTTTTGAAGTATGAGTTCAGGATGAGATCTTGCTTTAGGTGTTCATCTACAAGTCGTCTATCACTATCATTATCGGGCGGGGCGATGAGTAATGATATGCTTTGTGGTATCTAGAACTATTAACTATTGTCCTTACTAACTTTGATAGTTACTCCATCTATCTTATTATACTAGCAATATGTTTACTTTTCTTACTCTTATGGGTGGAGCTTTGATCATTATTATTTTAAAAACTAACTTTTCTTTTTTTTTTTTTTTTGGTAGAAATTCAAAACCACTCTTTCTCTATCCTCAAACCAAACCCAGATCTCCCTTTGTCCTATACCTTTGAGAATCACTACACGACTCAGCCTACCTTGATTACAAATCGCGAGTCCTCAACCAATGCTCTAGAATTTCTGATCACACGGGCGCTCCAATGAGAGGACCATAGACACTTCGTGATCCTCCCATTCGAGGACCGTAAACACATCACAACCCTCTCATAGGACGGTCATGTAACTCACGGGACTCTCTCATGAAAAGGTCGAGAGTGTCACACAGTCCTCCAATAGAAGTAGTGATATGTTTACAACCCTCTAATGAGAGAGCTTTGTGATAGATGGGAAGGGGGCTAGGACGAGGGTTCAGGGGTGTGCAGGGGAAGCGGGAACGAGCAGGGAGAGTGAGGATAGAGAATGGGGAAGCGGGGCCAGCTACATAGTGGAGAGGGTGAGAGGAGGGGCGAAGGGCGATGAGAGAGAAATTTAGGGGATGGGATTGGCTCGTTTTATGGCGAAAAGAGATAGATGAAGGGAGTTAAAGAGGAGAAAGAGTGGGCAAGGGAGAGATAGTGAAGAGGGAAGAGAATGTGTATTTTAGTAAAGGGTAAAATATTTCTTCACCGTCCAATAATTAAAAATTCACCTCATAAATATTAACTCTCTATTATTTATTTTTACATATGAGTAAATTTATAAAATGTGAATCTCGTGTATGTCCTTTTTTCGATATGGTTATGGTTCAAGAAATTGCCGAACTTAAATATATGATAACCGAACCGAAATTGTATTTTAAATGATAAACCTACCATGATCACCCCTACTCTCCACCTGAAACTGTTAGAGTGCATTGACCGAAGGTCAGGCGTAAGGCTATGATGGGGAGTCAGTGTAGATAGGAAGATAATGGAAGTGCTTTAATGACAATTTAAGGGCCTCACAACCCATAGGTCAGAGAAAAGTGCAACTTTTTACTTAAATTTTACAGTATCATTTCTCTTCGCTTTCAAATCCATTGGCCATTAGAGCACTTGAATTAGGATTTTAAAATTGAAAACTGAAAGAGCCTTTTCCCCTTTCTTGGGGGTGGGTCTTCAATAATGGGTTGCTGGGAGAACTCATTAGTATTTGTTGAGGACACATCATTTAGATCCTTATTTTTTTAGTTGTCCAGCACAACTGGGAAATGGCGGCCTATCCCCCCATATATTACAATATAAATCCGCCCCTGACTAGAAAACTCCGTTTTACACAACTTCAAATTTCCAAACTCTTACCAACGCTATGCAATCACTACTTTTACTAGAAGGTACACCTATAAGGGCACCACTTAAACAAAATTTTTTGATTTTTTTTCTTGTCTATCTCTTTGTAAATTTTTATTTATTTTGATATGTTTTTCATATTTTCTTTTGATAACGGGTATAAACAAGTAAATTCAACTCGACTGACATTTATGTGTTTAGATCTATAATCAAATTCAAAGTACTCATATAAATGAAATCTATTTAGAATTTTACCTACTTGTTTTAATTTATTTACTTTTTATTGCATGGATCTTCTATTCACTCTAATTGTAATAATTTGCTAGTATAGATAATTATCTCTAATAGGTGACTTAGGGTAAACTCTATTCTAATACGTAAACTTATCACAATACCTAGACTTTGGTTTAGACCAGATGGGTTGGGAATCTCCACACTAGAGGCTGCATGGGACTAACTTTAGGAAACAGATGTGATTTCCAAGAGTCTCTTTGTTATTATCCTTCTCGGTATTAGGACATCTCACTTAGATATAGTTTCATTAAAAAAAACCAATTTGACATAATTTCAATAGTTTTCTTAAAAATTATTGGCAGCTCTTTTTGAAACCAAGTGAATTTGTCATGTGTGCACCACACCCAATGGACTGTAGTCTTTTACATCATCATATTAAAACTCTTTCTGACCTTCTTGCCAATGTTTATAGCCCGGTTGTCAACTGTACTTTGGTCACCTATAGCCTTAATGTCCTCAATGAGAAATTTGTTAATATTGTCAATGTCATCAAGCACCACACATCTTTGTTGTTCTTCCTCCAAACCTAATCTATGTTCCTTCTCAAGACAACACCTTACCAAACACTACAAGCCGCAACCCTCCCATTCTGATGGCTCTTCCTCTTCCACCATCCTTTATACTTCACCGGTCTCTTAGCCTTCCCAGAATATTTCCAACCTCACAACAAACATGGCAACAAAGGCAGGAATAACAGCCTAGTGGCCCAAATTGGCCGTGGCCATTTGAATGCCAAAACGAATGACCTCTCGTCGCAATTGTAGTCGCAGCCTACAACCTGGGCTCTTGTATATTGGCTGCAGCCCTAGGATGCCACCCAGGTCAACCCTGGGCAGCACCCGTATGCTCCGATCATCATCTACCCTCATCTAACTACAAGCGCATGTGGACAATGGCTCCTCGGGAGCGCCCCACAAAGGATTGGGGTGGAGGGTGCGTGTAACACCCTGACCCCTCACGTAGGTCAGTTGTAACACCTTATCCCCTCACATGGGTCAGCAGGTGCTACCAAGATCCGCTCTCCTGGTTGAGGACTGACCCCACATACACCACAAGTCCTTTCATCATGTTTTGTCCTCACTCGTATGCTCCTGAGAAACTTCCTAAGAAGTCACCCATCCCAAATACTACTCCAAGCCAAACACGCTTAACTGTGGAGTTTCTAAGGAATGAGCTCCCTGAAAAGAATATGCACCTTGGTGGTATGAGTAGTACTCATCAATCCATTTAAGCTAAATCCTCAACCATCAAATCTTTGGGGTATTACTCTCACCCCCACTCAAAGAACGTAACGTCCTCGGTGCGCACTAGCACACATCAAGCCCCAGAATCCACCCCTGCTAGGCGGCTGACCAAGCACTCCTGGACCACAGGATTAGCATGCGGTCACAGGATTGCTCTAATACCATTTGTAACACCCTGACCCCTCACATGGGTCAGCTGGTGCTACCAAGATCCGCTCTCCTGGTTGAGGACTGACCCCACAGACCACCACAAGTCCTTTTAGCATGCTTTGTCCTCACTCGCATGCTCCTCAGAAACTTCCCATGAGTTCACCCATCCCAAATAATACTCGAAGTCAAGCACGCTTCACTGTGGAGTTTCTAAGGAATGAGTTTCCTGAAAAGAAGATGCACCTTGGTGGTATGATTAGTACCCATCAATCCATTTAAACTAAATCCTCAACCATCAAATATTTGGGGTATTACAGTGCGTGCATGCGATGGACCGCTAACGGGTCGTGTTTGCATGATGTATTGGTCGCTTTTATGATTTGAAATGTCGTAACCTCGTTTATCATGTTTCATTCAATTATTAGTTGGGGGACTATGCTTAAGACGACGCCACCATATTTTAGGTAATATGGAACCGCTTAATAAAGGGCTTGAACACGAATATCTCAAGAGATATCATGAACAAGATGCGTTTGCGCCCCATTCGCGGATGGGGAATAACTTCTTAGGCTCAATGGGAGAGTCGAGTTCGGGAGTGTGAAGTCTATTCAAATGAAACAAAAGCTTTGTCATTATATTCACATGATGTTTAACATTTCATCCCGATTCCTAGTTTATGTCTAGGTGGTTTATCACATATTATCTACCAAGAATTGTGTTTTAGCCAATTGAACATGAGATTCGTTTCATGCATGATTTATTTAAATCAAGAGACAAGTCAAGACAACAAATCACATGATGAATATTATCTAAGAATTAATCATGACAATAAACATGTTATGCCAAAATAGAAAAATAAGTGAAAAATGATGGGAAAGAGATCGTCACCAAAGTATTGTGCCCTCGGGATAGCTCCTTAGATTAGAACATCTTTTGCTTGAGTATGATCATGGCAAGATCTCGATCCTCGGAGGATGTAAAGTGGGTGCTTGAATGGTGTTTGATTTTGTGATGCTTGGGTTTGATTTTGTGGTGCTTGGGTGTGATTTGTGGTGCTTGGGTGTGATTTGTGGTGCTTGGGTGAATGTTTGGATGAATATGTTTGAAGATGGATGAGGGTGGATATGAATTTTTTGGTGGAAGGTTGGAGGATAGTGATGGAGGTAGATTAGGCTAGCTCTCTCTCTATTTGGGCATAGTAACCTTGCTTTGGCATTTTTATGATTATGAATTTGGCTTGCATGATTTTTCTCCCCCCTTGAAATGAATGTAGAAGGGGGTTTATATAGTGGTAGGAAGTGGAAAATGGAAGAAAAGTGCATGAGAGGGCTTGAAAGGGCATGAAAGGGTGAAAACGAGCATGGAAATGCCCTATCGGGCATGTCTGCCAGGGCTGCCGGGCATTGGGAGACCGGCTAACCGGTCTGGCAGACCGGTTAACCGGGCATGAGACTGGGCAACCGGTCTGGCAGGAGACCGGTAACCGGGCAACCGGTCTGGTAGGAGACCGGTAACCGGGCATGAGACCGGGCAACCAGTCTGGCAGGAGACTGGGTAATCGGTGGGAGCAAAAAAGCGGTACGATCGCGATTTGATTGGTCGAGAACTGATTGGTACACTGTACTTTGAAATCCTAATCTAGTATGTACCCATGGGTTGGCATGCGCTGGTCCGTTTTACGGGTTTTCGGGCGGATATTTGACCCGTTTTCCGCTCCGGGCTCATTTTGGGTTGAAGACTTCAAATGCTCATAACTTTTGATCCAGGACTCCAATTGAGAAGCCGTTTGAAGTTATGGAAAGCTTAGAGAAAGGGCTAAAAGATAAGAGGAACATTTATGAGAGATGTGCCAAGGTTGAGATCTTACCTTTGGTGTTCATCATTTCCAAGTCGACTATTGTTATCGTCATCGGGTAGGGCGAGGACTTAACAGACACCGGTTAGGGTGTCTACAGCGCCACCTATTGAACTCATGCTTCCGTCGTTCTAGCAACCCACGGGTGCCGTTGCTCCCTCCCTCGTACGTGCTTGGCTTTCTTGGACCCAATCTTCATCACCAGGCCTTTTAGGTCATGGCCACAACTGATATCCCATTTCCATGGACGTCATTTCCCCATACTATTAACAATTCTAATGTTATTTCGCTTACTCTTACCATGACAAGAATTAAGGATCTTTCACCAAGCATTTAAAAACTTCACCAGTTAGCACCTCCACATCTCTTGCTGCTCCATCTATCATCATTGTTGCATGAAATTACTCTACATAGCAGCATTGTTTTGGTCACTCGAACGACTCTGTCCTTCAACCTCTAGTCTCAATGGTTTTATCACTTGTAATATAATAAAGTGTCTCAATTGTGTCACAGCTGTTAATTAGGGAAACATTTTAGACTACCATTTACTCACTATAAGTCTATTGTTGAGTCCTCGATTGATATTATTCATTCAAATCTCTGGAACTTTCTCATTCCTAGCATTAGAGGTATTAAGTACTATGCCTTTTGTTTTAAGATCATTTTTCTCAAGTTTTATGGGTTTATCCTCTGCGGCGCAAATGTGATGCTTGCTCTAAATTTTTACGTTTTTGTGCTTATGTTCACACTCAATTCAATCGTGACATTAAAGCATTCTAGTGTGACCATGGTGGAAAATTCGACAACACTCCACTCCACAACCTCTTTGCAGCTAAGGACGTGCTTATTCGCTTATATTGTCCCTATACCTCTCAACCAAAATGGTTTTGAATGTATGATTTGAACCATTAACAACATCATTTATACTCTCCTATTTCAAGCTCACCTTCCTCCTGGGTATTGGGTAGAGCGCTTTATATGGTCTTTCATCTCTTAAACCTTTTTTCCTCCACTAACATAAACCATGAGTTCCCATCACAAAACTTTTTCATAAGCCTACTTATCACTCCCACCTTAGGACTTTGGGGTGCTTCTACTATTCCCATCTCACGTCTGCCTCACATAAATTATCCCTTCACTCCACACCTTATGTTTTTCTTGGCTACCCGGCTCATCATCGGGGTCATTGATGTATTATGGCACTACTACCGAGAAAATTATCATCTCCTGTCATGTTGTTTTGGATGAGTTTGTCTTCCCTTTTCTTGCAAGTCGCTTCCGCTATTCCCGCTACTTATGACTTCCTTGCTGACTTTATTGATCCTTCTCCTATGTTTTATCAGCTTCTTGAGTCGCCTGCTGCCTCGCATTTGGCTCTTCATACTCCACCACCACCACCTACCACCCTTATTATTTCTAGGGTGCACACTCCTCCCTCCTCAACACACTTTCTCTCCACCCGAACCCTCCACACCCTCTTGTCCCATGACTCCTATAGCTAGCCTACCACCCCTCATCCTCGTTCTCAACCATGGTTACTCGAGGTTAACGGGGTAGGTATTTTCAAACCTATTCCATTTGAACCTTGATGCCTCTACCTTTTCCCTCATCCATCGCTCCCATGTTCAAGCTCTTAAGAATCCTAATTAGCGGTAACATTATGATGCATTTATTGAAAAATGTAACTTGGACCTTGGATCCCCGAACCCTAGGTGATGTTAATGCAGTTTGTTCTATATGGCTTTACAAGAAAATGTTTCATTACGATGGCTCTCTTGAGCGTTACAAGGCTCCTGTAGTTCCAATTGCAAGTCTTAATGCTTGGGCATTGATTGTGATGAGACATTGTGATTAAACCGATTATTCTTCATATAGTACTTAGTTTTTCCCGCTCCTGCTGTAGGATCATTCATCAGGTGGATGTTAAAAATAACTTTCTACATGGTCACTTGGAAGAGAAAGTTTATATGTGTTAGGTCTTCGGCTTTGTTGATCATGATCACCCTGACTATGTCTGTCGACTTTGCAAATGAATCACTTTATAGTATAAAACAAGCTCCACAAGCTTGGTATGAGTGACTTGCAAAGTACATGACACGTCTTTGATTTGTCCATAACAAGTCTCACTCTTCTCTCTTCAAATATCGAAAGGATCATGGAACGACTTATGTTCTCCTATATATGTTAATGATATTGTGCTCATGGCTTCCGTTGATGAATTTCTCCACTACATTTTGAGCAATCAATTCACCACGACTGATATGGGTCCTCTTCACTACATCATTGGTATTTCCATGACCTACACTAAAGATGCCAATTTCTCTCCAAGAAGAAATATGCTCTTGAGATTCTAAATTGCGCCAACACAACATGACTAATCGTAAGCCCTACGTACACTACTCCCATGGATATGGGAGTGTTATTTCAAGTAAAACGATTTGAACTGATTGCATTATATTGATTTAAATGAACACTGAATGAATAGTAGTATATGTTAGAGAAAAAGTAACTTGCAGAACAAAAGTGAAAGGTATGCATATTGGATAAGTTGAAATGAATACACAAGTTCAAACTTGATCTATACACTGACCCTCTAGTTGAGGAACGCTAGCTTTATTGCAATCTTGTTGGGGCCCTTCAATATCGGACATCTTATATGGGTGCAACATATTTGTCTCTTCATGCATGATCCTTACAAAGTGTACAGTCAAGCCCTCAAGTGTGTTATATGGTATATGCAAATGTAGGGCACTTTGGAACATGGTTTATAGCTATACCCTTCAGCTACAACTAGTCTGAGAGCCTAACGCGCACTGGCGGGGATGGGTGATGCCTGCACTCTCGACGATCTGCGTCAGGTTACTATATGTTCTTGGGAGATAATCTCATTCCTTAGTCCTCCAAGAGATAGGGCATGGTCCCCTATATCTAGTACCTAAATACCATGGTGTTGCTACTGCTCTAGCTAAGACTTGCTAGGTTCGAAACTTATTTACTTGAGCTTCATTGTTCACTTACTAGTGCTACACTCGTATATTGCGACAATATCAGGTTTGCTTACCTTTCGATAACCATCACCATAGCAGGAAGCCTATGAAGATTGATATTCATTTTTTTGGTGAAAAGTTGCTTTTTATCATGTACGAGCTATTCATGTCCCTTCATCCTCTTGCTATGCAACTTCACCAAGGAACTTTCTTCCTCTTTAACAATTTTCTCTCCAGTCTAAGGCTATGTTTGACAAAATTAGTTGTAGTTATGAGCTGTAGCTGTTGCTTGAAATCTTGTTTGGTAATTGAGAGAAAAAAGAACAAGCTGCAAGCTTCAAGCTGTAGCTTTTACTCAAAATCTAGATCGATGTCAACTGAAAGCTATTATGGGTAACGTCCAAAGTTCAGCTGTAGCTACGAAGTGAAAGCTAACTTTTGCTTCAACTCTTATTTGGTATCTGAGAGAAAAACAAGCTGCAAGCTTCTAATTAACTGTAACTTTTGCTCAAAAGCTGCCAAAAGTTAGCTGTTGGTGCCAAACATAGCCTAAATGTCCATCCTCCTCACGCTCTGATGCGGAGGTGTGATAAAATATAAGTTTATAGCAATATGTGTAAATTATCTATATTATGTTATGATCATGTATCATCTTTGTATAGTTATGCTCTATTCTCTTCACCGTGTTTTTTCATAAATTCAGTTTATTTTGATCAGTCCAATTCAATTCTCTTCAGTGCAATTCAGTTCAATTTTGCTCTGGTATTTTCTGTTCAGTTTAGTTCATGTAGGACTTACAATTTACAGAACTTTTTACTCAATTTTAATTTCCCAAAAATACACGTTTAATTGAAAATATCTCGATTAATACTTTCACATGAGTCCAATATTGAATAGGCTAGTTCAATTCAGTTTATTCAGTTCATTTCATTTTAAATCACTTTTAATTTTCATGTAAAGAGAACTGACCCTTACTCAATTATCGAGCAACATCCTTTTATAAGGGAATCAACCAATCTACACGTAGTTGACAGCCACACTCATATGATAAACAAGCAGTTAAAGATATGAAAATGTACAGAGAATGGGGTCAGATAAATTCCTAAAATCAGAATAGTGAAAAGGACATAGAGTACCAAAAATTTAACATTATAATTAGCAGACAACATTTTCTTCAACCCACTGATCTAAAAACAGGGGGCATCAAATATCATCAATCCGTATAGCAGCAGCAAGTCAACCCTGATAATTCTTGTACAAGGTGTCTCTGATGCCAATCAGTTACTCCATTACGTACTAATTTATTAATTAATTGCTTTAATTGCTCCTCATTAATTCTTCCGTATACTTGATAACCAAAGGCTTAATCACAAGTAACTACCCCATTAATAATCAATTGTACATTTTTTTTATATTTTTTTTTTTTTTTTTTTTTTTTTTTTTTTTTGTTTATGTCCTTAATGATGAGTCCCTGATCACCCTCTGCTGCATTAGGGTGTATTGCACTCTTTTTTTTTTTCTTTTTTTTTTCCTCTTTCTCTCTCTTCTTCAACCCCCAGCACACCACACTCCATAAATACCCAAACTTCCCCCTCTCCTGCCTCCCACATTCATTCATTCAGTACTACTCCCCATCCCTCTTTATTTCTCTCTCTAGAGTACTGGTACTACATACTGAGGTTGTGTTGGTTGTTGATGAAATGAAGAGCAGATCAATGGGAGTGGTTAATGTGTTGAGCTTCTGTGCAGCTCTACTTGTCTTGGCCAGCACCGTCAATGGCAGAGTCCCTGGAAGATTCGCGCCTGGGCCGTGGAAAGGTGCTCATGCTACTTTCTATGGAGGGGATGATGCTTCCGGCACCATGGGTAAACATTTGGTTTCCTCCTTTCTTTCGATTCTCGCCTTCAGGAACCATGTACTTAGTGCATATCCGATATAGTTTAAATTTTACCTAGTAAATAATTTTTGGATCCGCCACTAATATGGACCAACTAATTAATTGAAATGAAGTGTGTTACCTCTAGTTTCAGAGTTTCACGAGATTCACTCAATATAGTCTACTACGTTAATTTATTGTTTTTGTTTTGTTTTTTTGTTTTTTTTTTTTTTTTCGGGTGGTAAAATGTCTCATATTTGGTGGTCATAGCTAGCTAGCTCGTGCCGACTTAATATAAGATCTCCTATTACTATAGAGATTCTCTATCTCATTTTATGTACCACATTTATATTCCATTAAATCCTAATCTTTTATGCCTTTATCATATATCCTAAGTTATTAATTAAAAATACATATAGAACTTGTGTGTCAAATGAATAAAGGAATGGGATAGCAGATGACACCTATAGTGGGACAAAGGATCCTCACTGCTCTAGCTAATGTCTGATTTATTTTAATATGTCATTTGTACAAAGTTTATGTTTTTTTTTTTTTTTTTTTTTTTTGAATATTTGACGACCTAATCAACGAGATTAACTGGTATAGTGGAAGAATTTAAATGTAATGAATCAAAATTAAGTGTTTACTTATTTAGCCATTGCCTAATTTACTCAAAGTGTAATGAAGCAAATTGTGTTATAAATGCTTGTTGGGCTTCCATATGGCAATTGTACCTTTTAGATTTTGCGATTTTTTTTTTTTTGGTTTTTCTAAATTTGGTTAATTACTTATAATAGGTTCAAAGCCTAATAAAAAAAAATATATAATTACATTCAGTAAATTATAAATGTAAACGTCTATAGTAATATGTTAAATACTAAAACAAGTAAGCATATGTGAAATGCAGGAGGGGCATGTGGGTTTGGAAACTTGTACAGTGCAGGATATGGGACAAGCACAGCAGCATTGAGCACAGCCTTGTTCAACAACGGTCTAACCTGCGGTGCATGCTTTGAGATGAAATGTGACAATGACCCTCAATGGTGTCATCCTGGCAACCCTTCCATCCTCATTACTGCCACCAATTTCTGCCCTCCCAACTTCGCCCAATCCAATGACGCTGGTGGCTGGTGCAACCCTCCTCGCGAACATTTTGATCTCGCGGAGCCCATCTTCCTCAAGCTCGCTCAATACCGTGCCGGTATCATCCCCATCAATTACCGCCGGTGAGTCTCATTCTAGCTACTTTCATATCTCTATATTTGCTCTCTTTCGTTATAATTAATAACCTAATTAGCTTATCTCTTCTTTTTTTACTGTTCTTGATTGCTTAAGATCGTTATAGTTAGTCCACTAAGTTGTAAAAAGACACCCCTAAATCATTAAAAGTAGCCCTTAAATTGCGAAAAATCACCATTAAATTTAATAATCTAACGATTAGACAATTATACACAAGAATTTACTAAAATTATTTGACCAAGTGCTTAGAAAATTAATTGATGCAATTAGTATTGCACATGTACTAATATATTAATCTTCCATAACATATAACGAACAACTTGAAGATGTAGGAGTTAATTAGGACATTGCATGATTGCACAACTATACACAGATCTAATCTTGTCGTTGTCATTCAACTTCAATTTTTCTATTGATTTCCCACTTCAAGACAAATTCAGTTAAATTATAAACACGTTACAGTTACTTATTGTATATAACCGACACAATTTTTTTTTGGTGTTTGTATCCGCATATAGGGCATGCACACGACACCAACCCTTATTTCCTAGGGCAATATTTGCAAGTATTCAATTTTGTAAAAGAAATTAAAATTTTCATAGCTTATTAAATATATATTGACCGCCTTTAGATGTATGTAAAGTGATATCCAAATTTATGTGCATTGGTATTTGGTGCATTTATATAACTAAATTTTAATTTCTGCCCATATCCGAAATTTCTTTTTTGTTTTGTAGTCCAATAAAGCAATATCTAACAGGAAGCTTCGGTGATTACTCTTTTAGCATATTAATTTCTAAAGCATAAAGCTGATCTGATGAAAGAATTAAAAATTTGGGAAAATTTTCATCATATGAGCCCCATGCTCTATGCATACCTTTAAATATTTGGTAGTTTGATTCTCATGCATTTATGGTAAAGATCGAAGAAATTTCCTAATAATTTCTGTTATGATGAAGAGAGAAATTAACAAAAAATAAAGAATAATATCAAAGTATTATTATTTTTTGATATTATTCTTTATTTTTTGTTAATTTCTCTCTTCATCATAACAGAAATAATATCAAAGTATTTTTTTTTTCCTGGGGAGCACCTACACGAATTTATTCGTGGAATACCCGAGGCCGTGCATTAGGAGGTGCCCTTTAGCCACGCCCAAGTAGGAAGGAAGTTCCTCCTTGCAGACACCAAAAAAAAAAAAGTATTATTATTTTTTGTGATTGTTGTGCAACGGTAGTGCTATATATTTGTTTTCCTTCAAGCTCTGTTCTACTTTTTTAGAATTTTTTTTAAAAAAATAGGAAATAAAAAAAAGAACTCTAAACTTAAGAGGTACACGTACATCATAGTACAAAATGGTACTTCCTTTACTATTTCTTGTGTTCAATGCATAGTGAAAGATGGTTGCAAATCCATGAGTTGTGTACTAGAAAACATGTCCAACATCTATTAACCTTTTCTCCCAAAAAAAAAAAAAAAAAAAAAAGAACAATAAGGGTTGTGCAAAGGAGTCTCATTATTAGCGGCATGGCATAAGTGAATTATATTTATATGTTGGTTGAAGTTGCTTAAATACCATTATAACAGTTTGTCTATTTTTTAATATACCAATCAATCAATTAGGACAAAAAAGTAATTCATCAAAAAAAAGTCAATAAAAGCAAAAAGGAGCGGGAAAATGTGCATAGATGGTGGGAGTTGCACGGGGAGTACGAGTGCTTAATAAAACTCCTCACCGTCATGACCACATTTATGTAAACTGGAAAAAAAAATTATATAAACATACATTAGAAAGCCGAAATAAGAAAAAAAAAAATTTATATAGTACTCCCTTTGTCCTTTACAAATTCCCTTTATTCTTTAAAAATTATAAAAATTTCTATTTTGAAAATATCTCAAAGTACTTGTCAAGTTTCTAAAAATGAAATAAATATCTCAATGATGATTAGGTAAAGTTACAATGTAAGACAATACAATAAATAATGTTCTTTTATTTTTTTTTTTTACCTTCTTCAAGTATGACAATTTTTACGAGACAGATGAAGTATATATATTTAGAGAGACAGTTGATAAGCCCGCGCTTATGAGCGGACAACCCAAAACGAACGGAAGAGAGTAGAGACATGAGTCACATGGTCCAAACT
Source organism: Mesembryanthemum crystallinum (assembly GCA_030267885.1). NCBI lineage: Eukaryota > Viridiplantae > Streptophyta > Magnoliopsida > Caryophyllales > Aizoaceae > Mesembryanthemum > Mesembryanthemum crystallinum. The sequence goes on from BSSO01000713.1 coordinate 16,210, forward strand.
TATCTGCCCACTTTCATGGAAATGGCCTCATCTTCTTCCTCTCTTCAATTAATGTACTACACATTGTGAATGTGTGGTGCATTTATTTGGGACCAAACCGTCCAACTTTAATTTGCACTCAAACTCATATCACATGTAGCTACTTATTTTAACCCCAACAACAAGCAACTAAAAACAATTACTACGACTTATAGCTTGAATGTTCATTAATTAGAGTGATGCGTCCATCATGATTATCTAGGGTGGGTTTTGTAGAGGGACTTTCATAATGGAGTATTGCACTAGGCTTGTATCAAATCCAACAAGTATAACGACAAACAGAATGTTTACATTGTTGTTTTACAAAGATTATAGAATAAATGGAAGAGTATTATGTTTATATATCATACGAACAATTTTTTTTGTGCATTGGATAGTGTCGACATCCAAAAGTTTGAAAAAAGTAGAGATATGTTCATTCTGTACTTTTCATTCTTACCATTTAGTTTTTCCGCAACTCTATTTGCTTTTCCTGTGTACTACTATATGCATTCAACTCAATTGCATTTAGTTTTGTTTAATCAATCTAGTTAAACTCCATTAAGTTGAAATCCAATTTGTATGTGATCAGGGTGCCATGTAAGAAATCTGGTGGAATTAGATTCACACTCAACGGCTCCAAATACTTCAATTTGGTGTTAATTACAAATGTTGCTGGTTCTGGAGATCCAATCCGTGTGAGAGTGAAAGGAACCAACACTGATTGGTTGAGCATGAGTCGTAACTGGGGTCAAAATTGGCAATCCAATGCTATTTTGGTTGGACAAGCTCTTTCCTTCCGAGTCACAACCGGTGACCATCGCACCTCTACTTCCTTGAACATTGCACCAGCTAACTGGCAATTTGGACAAACTTATGTTGGCAAGAATTTCAAGATCTAAATCAGGCTCTCTGCTCATTCAATTATGCCATGCATTTATGAGTATTATTCAATCTATAGTTTTTATTTTTCACCATCTTTTATTTCTCTCTTATTTTTATGAGGATATAAAAATGGTGGAACTGAAATAGGTCATGATCCATACTATTATATTGTCGTTAATTACTTCTTTTGGGGTATTATTTTTATGTATGTTCATTGTCTAAGTGGGTTTACATGTCTAATAGTTGAGAATTTGAAAGGAAAAAGGGAAAAAAAGAGGTGGAAATCATAATGGCTGAAGTGGCTGCAAAGAAGAACTGTAGCCCGCAGCCAACTATTTTTATACGTCATATTCATATATGAAGTTGTTCACTAAAATGTGTGTTGTTCAAGGTTGTAGCGGCTTTATAAATATGTATTTCTATATATTTTTATCCAATTCATGTCTCAATTATATTAGATATCTATAATCCAAACACTCGAAAAAAAGTACTAATCAGTAATCACCACCACCGCTTATATAACTAAAAGACATTTATAAGGCTCTCAAAGTAATCACTAAATAGTTTATAATTACCTCTAAATAAAGTGTTTTATTGCTGAGAGTGGAAAATTAGAAAAGTATAAGACAATTAAAGTTGGGAAGGTGTTTGATTTTCCCAAACATAGTGCCAATAATATTTGGTACATACGACACACCGAGTATAGATACAAGACTATCCCACTTAAATCACAAAATATTGTATCAGGCGGAAAGATATATCATGCGAATGTACTGATTGCTTATAAAACAGTACTCATAAGTCAAATATTGGTACTGACGATCAAGAATTAGTATCACTTTTTTTTTTTTTACTAGTACCACTCCAGTACTGTTTTTTGCTTGCCCAGTACTATCTTTTGTTTGTTCAGTACTCGTCTGATATATCAGGCTGCCTGATAAGAGAACGATTGCTTCTGCATTTTAACAGTCAAAACTGTTCAATTTCTAAAATAAAAAGCCGTTGAAGTCATCCATATAACTGAAAAGAGAGGCACCGTGCCCAAAACTCACTCAAACAAGTTGGCTGAATAGGAAGAGCTTGAGCCCAATCAAACTAGTTGGCTGAATAGGAACACGGAAGACCTCTAGCCTAATCAACTATCAAACTAGTTGGCTGATTAGGAACAAGGATCACCTTGAACCCTTACCAGTAACTAATGAGTCCCGAAAGATTCGTCCTTGTGAAATGAAGAATCTCGGAAGACCAGTCCCTTGAACCCTTACCGGTAACTAATGAGTCCCGAAAGATCCGTCCTTGTGAAATGAAGAATCTCGGAAGACCAGTCCCTGTGAAATGAAGTGAAGACAATGAGGGTTGAGGGCATGAGATTTGGGTGTTCCCACCATTTGGGCAACTCCTATTATCCTTTCAGCTTTCACGTATAAACACAGGCCTTACACTCCGCTCCTGGAATGAACAAAAGTTTCAGTGAAGTCCTGAACATGGACAATCACCTCTTGAAACCTGTGGTCAATCTATCTTCACATCTCAGTATTCATAAACACAAGCAGAAGGAAAACGAAAAGGTTACAAAGGAGCAGGGGGTTACAAGTAATATATTCTGCTTTAACTTTTAAAAACATTACTATCAATTCTCAACCAAATCATCAAAATCATATAACATTTGCATGCTTTGATACATTATCATCCTACAAAAATGAGGATAACAAAACTGGTTTGGTTTATTTGAGCTTCAAAAATGAGGAAGTCTCAAGATAATGGAAGACACTTGAATATAGTGCTTTTTCGTCTTTCAGTTCTGCAGTAATCATGCATGCTTAATCTGTCGTAGCAGCACCCTGGTTAAGCTCTGCAAATCTCAGACCCACACGCATTGAATGCTTCAGGAATTTTTCAGCACACCGCTTTACACATGTCTCCTCCTGCTTGTCAAGAGTTTTACGTCTGAAGGAGTCCACGCAGTCAGTGAAGCACCTCTCCACCAGATTATTGTACATCCTCAGACTGAAAATTTAATCCCCACAAGAAAAAACAATTAGTCAAAAAACAAAGGTGGAAGCAAGGCACTTGTAATGCGAGTCCCCTGATAAATGCAAATAAAACAGATATATATGCAAAAAAATAGTCCAAGTTTTATACACCGCGTCCTAATAGGATGTTCCAAAAGTTTAAGAGCCATCAAGAGTTTGTGCAACTACTACTGGAGCTCTATGGAAAGCAACTACATTCTCCAAAAAAGTATTCCATGCAAACCAATTCTTAACTTAACTAACTCATGTGCCTCACTAGAATTGACCTTCCCAATAAATCCAAATAAGTAAGCTTTAGATGAAAAGTTTCATAGTCTTCAGAAGTAATATGCATCAAGCAGATAAGAAGCAAATGATGCACAGTTTTGCAGTGTAATAATTCAGGTCTTGAAAAGCAAATATGATCTGCACCTCCAAGCACATCAATACTAGAGATCACACGTGGTGGAAAGCACTGTGGGTACCTAAAGTTCAGAAGCCCTCATAACATAATTTAGATACGCTCCTTTTCTCTGTTCTAGTTAAATGACAGTCAACCGGAGGACAATACTTGCACTACAATCTCGAAGACTCGAAAAACTCTCAGCAAATATCGGAACCGATTAAATATTTTTATAGCCTCTTTTCTCCTTTTTCTCTGAGAGAGAGAGAGAGAGAGAGATTAAGCCTTCATCCTTAGATTTATCACTTCCTTTACCACTCAATCTCTAGGCTTACAAATGAACAAATTTCAGGAAGATGGGCACTTTGGGCTGCTTTGCTAGCATGTGTTCAGTTGTTCAGCAGAGGTGGACAGAATGAAGGCGATTCCTTGGGTTTTAATAGAGTGATTTCTCAGAAAATGATTGTCATACCCTTAAATTGATGCTCCCAATCTTGTTAAACCAATGGATTGGTATATGTGAAAGAAGTAAGCCAATTATCAACGAGGCCATACATAGGGCTGAGGAGGATAATCTTGCACCAAAGAAGCACTAGAAGAATACATTTTGGAAATGATGGCACTGCTGGCTTCATCGATCTTGCATGTCGTACAAAAATGTATTATCTGGAGTCTTGACTCAAGCTTTTTTAAAAGTTTCTTAATAGTACATTGCATTTTGTTTTAAAGCTTGAACATTTAACAATTTAAACTAAAGAATTGGATAAATATATGACTGCTAAAGATCCAATTAGTCTCAGCAAGGGTGGATCGGTTGTCCTCACACAGAGTTAGAGTTACAGTCTTACAGATTAGCCTGGTTTCTCTTGACATCAGCAATCACGAAGCTTTTACAAACTCCTCCCATNAAAAAAAAAAAAGGCAAAGCAAGTCACCCTAATCGAACAAGTTGACAAAGAATCCCCTGGAAAAACTCTCACATTCTGCTGAAACCAAAGACAAAACAAAATTGGAAAAGGGGATGAAAATAAAAAAAAAGCATTGCACCAAAGTCTCCTTTTCCTAATCCCTGAAATCGAATCTACAAAAGCTTCAACAGTCATCACAGTAGCCGGGCATATCCAAATGCTCTTTAAATCTCAAGGTCTCATTTGATAAATGCGTGGTTTAGGTGTATAAGGCAATGGAAGAGAAGAATAAAGAAAAACACAGTATAATATTGGTTCGCTCATACTTTGCCACTTTCATTAGTTGGAGAAATCTAGTTTAAATCATTGATGTCAGTTTTACGAATAAAGGAGTCACGGAGCACATACTGTCATCATCTCATGTATACTTTTGTTGGAGTGAAGAAATTTAAATGTTCTATAGCTTGTCAGTTGTCTTCATTTCAAACACCAGCCCTATTACGATGAAGTTATGTCTCCGATTGACGTGTCTGACTAATAGTTCCATACTTTTAACAAATCCAGCTTCAAGAGATCCAGCAGATTGATCATGCATGATTGGTACAATTATAATTGCATATACATTTGGGAAAATTCTTCGGCAACATATTCACACCACAAAATGACATTTGAACGGACAGGGGGACAGAAAAGGCAACGGGAGCAAATTCTACTCCACTCTCCTTGTGTGGTCAATTATGTGAGTGGAAACTGAAAGCACAGTATATTATGTTCTACTCCATTCAACCTCATTTCTAGCCTAACCCTAATTGAGGTAGAGCAAGGAATAGAAGTATCCAATGAAGTCCTTCAGCTAATTATATTAAAACAAAAAAGAATATAAAAGATTTTACTCACTCAAGTATCAGAGCAGGACAAGTTCTACTCTACCCAACCCAAATCTCTACTTTCTTGCCTACCCCAATTCAGGTAGAATGAAGGAGTAGAACTGTTTGGTGAGAATTATAATTAAACCTTGACCTGGGGTTGGACCCTATGATTCAGCACAAAAGAGAACCGATTTTTTTTATGATTTTGTTTACTATTCAGGTACTACAAGAATCCTGAAACACTACAAAATCTCCCCTACTTTTCCTCTCTCCACACCTCCCCTTGATTACTTCTTTTTGTTTCTTACCACTGTTTTCTTCTGCTATCTACTTCACCACACGTATCTTTTTGAGTTAAATCCTCTAAATTTCCGTTCATCCCATCAAGCGCAATGCTTACCTCCCCATCAGTACAGTCCAAAACTAACAGAAGCGTTTGTTTTCGCCTTATTCGCACATTTTGAATACACCAAATTGCAACATATACCGAAAGTCAGAATATGACTGCTTGCTTCAACCCTTTCCTTTCACCAAGTTAGGACCTAATAACCTTCAAATCTAGACTAAACAACTTCTATCAGATCTCTATTACAAGTGCGCATTGACTCCAAAATCCAAATCAACAGGAAATATTGTACTATTAACAGAAATCGCAAACTGTAACACTGATTAACGAGCAACGGGTAAACTACAGTGATGAACAAAACAACCAACAGGCAATAATCGAACAGAAGATCATTACAGAAACCTAATAGTGCATCACATCTAAGCAATAAATTACAATCCCTCACTTTAAATCATAGCAATATTTCATTACGAAGTCTTGTAATAGTTCAGGGGTTTGAATCAATCGAGGACATTGGCAACAACATTCAACAATCACCTTCAAGCTCATTAACCAACCAATCACTGAATTAAGCAAATACGATATGGAAAAGGTCAAAAGAGAGAGAAAGAGAACCTGTCACGGATCTGAAGCTGCTCGATCATGGAGGCCATTTTCAATTTGTCTTCCTCGGGAAGATTGTCGAGGTCTCCAAGCATATTCTTGTCCATTTTTTTCGGTGTAGCAGCTACCTCTTTCGCAAAACCCTCGGTCTCTGTTTGTTTTGTGTTTGCTTCACAAACTAAAACCCTACCCTAGGCCCTAGCACCATTTTGATACATTTTCTTCCCTCTTCTTTTTCTTTTCTTTCCGGTTTATTTATTTATTCGGAAATTTCCTGTTGTACCCCTTAACTTTGGCTTAATGTTACTAGTGTCTACGCTTTTCCAATAATGCCAGTGTACACCTGAACTTTGACTCTAACATTTTTCGTACCCCTTAACTTAGACTTTAACGTTTTCCATACCCTAATGGTTGACGGAGCTCATTTTCCTTTAGATTTTTTAACTATTTGACTTAGTGTATGGGGGTACTGTAAAATGACTTATATACCCTTACTTGCCTTAATTACACAACTGTTAGATATTTGACAAACATTCCTCTTATAAATCTGAAGAAATTTTTTGGAAGTCTGACAATGGTGGGTGGGTCGATTATTAAGGGAAAGGCCTGTCAAATTCTTAGCCATTGTGTAATTAAGGCAAGTAAGGGTATATCAATCATTTTATTGTGCCCCATAAATTAACTAAGTCAAATAGTGAAAAAAAATCTAATGAAAAGGAGCTCCGTTATCCATTAGGCTACGGAAAACGTTAAAGTCAAAGTTTAGGGGTACCACTAGCATTATTGGAAAAGCGTGGGCACCACTGGCATTAGCCTAAAGTTCAGGGGTACCACGGGAAATTTCCGTTATTTATTTTTCTTTTTATCTTTTTTTGAACATTTTTTTTTTTTAACAACAGAGAAACCATTATATTGAGTGCAAAAGGGGAGGAGTACCTGTTTTCTTATCTGAGTGGCAAGAGAATGGGCTTCCTCAACTACAGACCTGGGGACTGTAGTTTGTGGGACCCTTCCGCCCCCGCATTCGCTGCATGTCCGGGGTGTTCCCTGCTTTTTTGTTGTTTTATTTGGGGGGTTGTCGTAGCCGTTGCTTATCATGTTTTGCTTGGTTTATAAGGTGAAGAAGTCGCCACCGTATTTTAGGAATACGGAAACCGTAAAGGTGTCAACCACGAATATCTAGAAAGATACCATAATTGTGCTAAATTGTTACTTCGATGCCCAAGGAAGGGAGATAATGAGTTCGGGAATGCGGAGTCTATGATCAAATGATTTCAAGATAATGCAATTATGCCATTTATTCACATGATATCCGTCACGCCATTTATTTGCCCTCAACTACGCATTAGCTACGCGGGTTGTCACGAATTATCTAACAAGAAGAAATATATTTTGTAAAGGCGATCACTTTGATGATTAGCAAGATTTCATGCAATTAGGACTAATTATATGATCATGCTAGATTTTTAGGTGAGATTTAGCCATATGTACATGAAGATTCAATTCGGGAAATGTTCAATTTGCACACAAGAATACAATCAAATAAAGTATAACCCTTTGTTGATCACCCTCGGGATGGTTACCTTGGATCAGAGCTCCTTTGTTCGGATCTTCCTCAAGCTAGTAACCCCAAATTGAAGGCCTTTTTGTGGTTTGTTTTGTGGAGTGAGGGTATTTGGGATGTTCGGTGAGTTTGTTTTGTGGTTTCTTGCCAAACACAATGGTGTTCTTCAGAATTGTTCTTTTAACGAGAGGTTAGTTCTCTTAAAAAGGCTTTTAAGTTTCCAAATGTGCTCTTTTAATGCTCTCCAAAAAGTACTCTCTTGAATGAAAAAAGGTGCCAAAAGGAGGAAGGAGACCGGTTTGGCGGTCAGAGGATCGATCCGGCGGTCTGAGATTTTTGCTGTACGATCGATTTCTGATTGGTTGAGAACTCAAACGTATGCTGTACTTAAAAATCCCAATATGGTATGTATCCATGGATCTGGCTCCATTTGAGATTCCCGGGGGATTTTGGGCGGATATTTGATCCGTTTACTGCTCCATGCTCGGCTTTGTGCCGAAATACAAATATGTCCATAACTTTTGATTTGTGACTCCGATTGAGGAGCCGTTTGAAGTTCCGGAAAGCTTAAAGTAAGCGGCTAGAAGGTGGGGGTGATAGTTGAGTCTTATCTTCATGGGGTCTTTCACTTGAAGTGGGGAGCCCGTCATTTCCGAGTGTGCCATGTTGTTCGTCATGGGGCAGTGGAGGACTTAGGAGACACTGGGAGGGGTGTCTACACGGTTATATCACATGAAGTAAAGGAACTAATTTCCCTAATCATACAAGTGATTAAATCTTAAACTTCTAGTCTAGGAGGAAAAAGCTTAAGTAAGTAACTAACTAAAAGAACAGAGTCAGCGGCAACAAAAATTGACTCAATGTTCTTTGCTTTAGCCTAGTGAAGGCAATGAAGACAAGCATAACATTCAACTCGAAGTGCACTTTCAGCTAGAATGCTTTCAGAGGGCGAAGCATCATGCGAAACCCATGCTGTTGCAGCAGCTAAAGTAGAAGCTTTCCATGAACCATCAATAACAAAATATACTGCATGAGTTTCCTGTAGAAGAGGAGATAACTGATGATGGAAACTTGGTGTAGGGACTACAGCTTGTACATGTGAATGTGGTGTAGTGTCTACCCTTGCTTCTAAAGGCACTTTGTAGCTGCATTCTGAGAGATAAATCCTTGCCAGAGGTGGATTAAATCCATAGGATGAGCAGTATGTCCTCTGAAATAACATTGTTTCTATGAATCTAAATTGCCCATAAGCCAGCAATGAAACTTGGGATACGAGTTTAAGCTCCATCAGGGAGAGAATGAAAATAATGACGAAGATCTGCAACGCAATGATCAAAGGGGATAAAGGAGTGAGGGCCAATAGGAAGTCTCAAATCGCAACTTTGTCAGAAGCATTGAACTATAGGGCAAAGTCTAAATAAGTGATCAGAGGTTTCAACATGATATCACAGAGAGGACAAATCCCAGGGACCATGATATGATGGTGACGGAAGTTATCTCCTAACGAGAGGGCATGTTGAAAGAGCTTCCAAGTAAATACTTTCCAGCGTGGAAGAGTTTGCAGTGCCCATATCTTTTTCCAAAATGTTGCTCCCCATTTATCAGGAATTCTGGAGCAAACTTGCTTGTTGAAGATAAAAGCATAACCTGAGTGTACTGAGTAACAGCCTGACTGAGTACCTTGCCAATGTTTAGTGTCAGGTTGTTCAGGTGCAAGAAGCAGAGTAGCAAGGATCCACCTCTGAGTATGATGATCAAAACACAACCGAATGTGTGGACTATTCCAATTATGCGAGACAGGAACAATGATGTCACTAACATTAAAGGTAAAAGGACTCAAGAAGAGAAAGTACATTTGAAGTGGATGTCCGGTCCCTTTAGCCATATATCTTGTAAAATATGAGTATTATCACCATTGCCTATCCTGGTAATACAACCCGCCAAAATTGCTGTAGCTACTCAAACTAAACCTCTCCACCCCCATGTCCATCCTGGAAAGGATTGATTTTGAGCAGCAGCATCAAGAGGGGGGTGATGATATTTTGCAGCCAAAGTCCTTGATAAAGGCAGTTGTGGATTCTTGTGGAAACGCCATACTTGTCGTGCTAGGAGAGCTTGGTTAAATGGTGCTATTCTTCGGATACCAAGGCCTCCTTGCCCCTTTGGTAAGGATGTGACATCTTTGGATTTCCAATAGATGGGCTTACGATCAGTTGTAGACCACCAGAAACGAGAAATGAGAGCATCGATTTTATCACAAAAATTTATAGGAATTAAGAAGATAGACAGAAGATGCATGGTGGTTGACACTAGGACAGCATTGATGATTGTAGGTGAGAGTCTAATATTTTCCCAACTTGTCAAATGACTCTCAATTTTGTCCACAATAGGCTGGAAAATGTTATGCCGTTGAGTACCCCTAGTAATAGCAGTGCCAAGGTAATCCCCAAATTCAGAATGACAAGGAACGTTAAGTATAGCTCTCAATTCCTCCTTTAAAGGTTGAGTGATATGTGGACCAAATAGAACAAAGGACTTGTCAAGATTAATAATCTGTCCCGAGGCTTGACAAAAATGATTCAAAATTTGTCTTAAAAGAACACAATCTGATGCAGTGGCCTTAATGAAGAACACAGAGTCGTCAGCAAAAAATAAGTGTGAGATAGTTGGCGCCCAACGAGCAATTTTAATACCTGAGAGAAGGCTTAGCTGCTGAGCATGTAGCAATTGTGACGATAAAACTTCAAGAAAAAGTATAAACAAGTACAGGGAGAGAGAATCCCCTTGCCTCAAGCCATTATGTGGAGAAAAATAAGCACAAGGCTCACGATTAACCAAGACTGAGTAACTCACAGTAGTTACGCATTGCATAATCCATGAAATCCATCGTGGAGGAAAACCAAAGTGTTTAAGCACTTCCTCAAGAAAAGGCCATGAGATACGATCAAAGCGGTACAGGCCGCTGTAGATCTGGGCATAGTCGTATGAGACACATACGACAGCGGTTCCGTGTTGACCGTTGTTGTGTGTTTTTTTTCTTTTTTTTTTTTTAATTTTAAATCGAAAATTTAAAAACAATGGGCGAATAAACCAGCTCAGGCCATTAGCAGCCCAAGCGCGCACCTCACAGCCCATCTGGCTCTACACAAGCGGGCCCGTACCCAGCAGCAAGGCCCACACGTGCATCTACACCTGATGTAGAAACATACAAGTTAAATCGCGCGTAGCATGAATCGAACCCAGCTTCACACCTGTTGCTCTTACCGCTAAGCCAGCTCGTTGCTCATGATCTTTTGTGGCATTACTTATATTTATAGTGATACTCTTCATACAAATTATTATTATTCTTGTTATTGTTATTATTATTGTTGTTGTTGTTGTTGTTGTTGTTGTTGTTGTTGTTGTTGTTGTTGTTATTTATACTCTATCTATTGTACTAAAATCTATACGTTTTAAATTTGCAAAGGTTTTAAAACGACACTTGGATAATAAATAATTGTATCTATGTGATGAACTCAAAAACTTATATAAATTTGATATTTTAAAAATATTATTTAACACGAATCAAAAAACATTATATATATTCAATTTATGTGCAAACTAAAAATATCAACCATAGATCATAAAAATCAATGGCAGAGATCCCCGTGATAACAAGTGGGAACGAGGTTTTGAGTTTCAAACCTTCTTAAATGTGAATAAAATCTTAAAATATCAGTCGTCCATTAATAAAGTCGACGACTGAGATTTTCAGTTTGCATAGTTCTCTACCACCTTTTAGTTATAATAATAATAAGAAAAATTTAGGTTTAACCACCTTTAATGATATGGTATTTTAAAAGAACCACATTTGATATAACTTTTTTAAATAACCACCTTAAATGTTACGGTTCATATAATATAGCCACTTGTTGCCGGAATCTGAGAGAAAATGCATTTTTTCTTCTTGTTTTGCCCTTACATAATTATTTTCCCATATGATTTAGAAATAAAAATAGAAAATCAAAATACTCTTTCATCTCTCCCCTCTCCATCACCGGCCTCAACCTAACAGCTTGGAAGAGTGTTTTGGCTTTTTAGTTTTTATTTCAAATCAAGTGTGAAACTAATTACGTAAGGGCCAAATGGGAAGTTTTTCTTCTAAATTCCGTCAACAGGTGGCTATATTTTATGAAGTGTAACATTTAAGGTGGTTATTTTTAAAAAGTTATAACAAATGTGATTCTTTTAAAACACCCTATTATTAAAGGTGGTTAAACCCAATTTTTCTAATAATAATAATATTATTAATAATATTAATAATAATATTATTAAAAATATTAATAATAATAATCAACTATATACGTACAGTACAAATATAATTTATGCAAAGAATAAGGAATATCAAAAGGTAGTTGTCAAAGTGGTTAAAGCTTTTAGTGTTGTACCTAAAGGTTATGGATTCAATTCTTACATTTGCATGAATGTTAAATTTTTATTGAAAAAGGTACTTACGACAGTGGTTCATTAATAACCGCTGTCTTATGTGTACTTTTAACAACGGTTCATGGGGAACCGCTGTCGTATGTACTCTTTGACAGCGGCTACAGCTTAACCGCTGTCTTATGTGGACTTTTAACAGCGGTTAATCATGAACCGCTGTCGTATGTCAACATTTGACAGCGGTTGGCTCAAAACCACTATCGTATGTGATTTTTTTTATTAAATTTCATTTTTTAAACACATACGACAGCGGTTATGACGGAACCGTTGTCGTATGTGCGCTGTTGTTCAACATTTTTGGTGTTAGCATCCAACCTACAGTAAATGGTCGAAAGACGGAACCTCAATGCTCAAGGAATCTAGCCTGATAACCTTTGTTTAGCCTTTATCTTATCATAAGCCTACACAAATATATCCAATGTTAGGCTCATTGGGAAGTACGCGTCGCAAGCTTTCCAATGGCGCTTGATTTGCCTCAAACCGACTCACGGATCAAAAGTTATGGCCCAAACTAATTTTGTAGTACAAAAATCAAAAAACCAAAAAATAAAAATAAAAATAAAATGACCTCATGATGACGTCATCATCACCCTAAATTCCCTTGCATTCCCGTAAGCCCAAGCAATCCGCGGCAATTCGGCGGAAAAGGAAATAAAATAAAATAAAATTAAAACACCCCATCTCTTGATTCGACGGTCTAGATCATTTTCCAAAATTTTCCAATCAAACTCTAGATCCCTAACCTTGACCTATTAATACCCACCTCCCTCATCATTTGCAACACACAACCTGGGCATCCCAAACTCGAGTCTCCACAAGTAAGACTTGTTCTGGAAAACCCAAACCTTTTAGTTCTTTTTGAAGCCGCCTTGAGCATCGGGGTTTTGTCCGTAGGCCTAGCAATAGAGGTAAGTATGAGGGCACCCTAAACTATTTTTTTTCTTTGTGTTCGTTTTTTATTAGTTAGTTTGTTTTAGTTTATTTATTTGTGTAGTTATGTTTTTAGTTTATTTATTGGGAAATTCCATTTGGTGCCCCTCTGCTATTGACATTTTCAATCGGTGACCAAAGTTTTTTCGGAAATTCAAATGGTACCCTTGAAGTTGTGCACTATCCAACCCGTGACCTTATTTATGTTTTGCCGTCTAAATTTTCCGTTAGTTGGGTCATGTGAGTATAATGCGAGCTTAAATTTTATGTTTAAAAATATCCACCCCTTAGATTTGCCTCCAAAAACAGCTTTTAAGCTCAATTTAATGACAAATTTTAAAAATTGAAAAGTCAAAAAGTTCATATTGGAGGCAAATTTAGGTG
>BSSO01000714.1:0-29596 GCA_030267885.1 Mesembryanthemum crystallinum
CCTATTTATGACACCAAAAAAAAAAAAAAAAAAAAGTCTTCCGGCAGCACTCTTATGTAATGCGACTAATACCAACTACTAGTATTTTCTATTTCATCCCCAATTCCTCCTTTTTCTTAATCGGCTATGACTAATTTCTTATTGCACGCCATTGCATCTATGATCGAAAATAATGTTCTTAAACAGGACATTAAAATCCGATCAACCTATTGCATTAAAACTAATACATCACCCATCTATCATGCATACTTGTCAGTTGCCACCAAATTCTAACGAGGGGTAGGGATTGTTTCATCACAAAAACTTTGTTTCATTGTTACCATCTACGAGTATTTAGTTATGTTTTTTTTTTCCCTTAATTTGTTGGATTATCTAGATTATTTGACGGCTTTGACCTGTGGACTATTCACATAATTAAATGAGTAATAATTTTTGAGTTGACTTATAGATCAATATATAATCCACTATTAAACAAGATACGGCCCTTAGTTTTTACACCCAACCTATTTTGAAAAATAATGCACAATGACAGGTTTGGGCAATAGTTAGACTTTTGATACATCGATGCTATACAAATTATATCAAGCCCATAACCTTATTGATCATTTTCATGTTTTATCTCTAGTAATAACCAATTAACTTTACCAAATGTATCTTTTACAAACAACTAATTCTACTTCCTAGTCAAACCATTTAATATAACAAGTTGATATCAACTAGTTTATCGAACCAACTATTAGTTGTTTACCAAATAAGAATACAATAATATAAACTGAATATCAAGATAATTAATTTCTTTTTTAGATAAATGTTATTAGTTGATTTAACGGAAAAATGTTAAGAAAATTATTAGTAATATCAAGTTGATTGCCCAAACCTGTCATTGTGCATTATTTTTCAAAATAAGTTGGGTGAAAAAACCCGTCATTGTGTTATTAGTTGATAAATGTTAAGTACTAGTAATATCAAGTATCATGTAGATTGCATTATGAAGTGATGTACTTATTGGCCATTTAGGCTATGTTTTACTCAACTTCTTTTTATTGATTTAGCAAAAATCAGTATAATCAATAAAAAAAACCAACAAAAATCAGCGAAATTGCTATATGTAAGAATCAATAGAATCTTCAAAAATAAACAAAAAAAAAAATAGTGAAGTTAACGAAAATCAACAAAATAAATAAATAAATAACAATCAATAATAAATATCAACAAAAATAACATGAATAGAAGAATTTTAGGGGCTGCTATCAGCGGTTTAATGCTGATGGTAAGCCCCAATCTCTTCAGTCTCTTCACTTTCTTCGCTCTTTTTAGTTTTTCAGTTGATTATTGTCGAATAAAATCAGTCTCTCATTTCGTGAGAGTTAATTTAGGCCATTTATTGAGTTTAGTTGTCTCTCATTTTGTGAGAGTTAGTTTGTCCCATTTATTGGGTTTGGTTGAATCCCTCCTATTGAGAGTATTGTTGGTTTTTGGTGTGTTTGGTTGTATGGTACTATGGTGGATTTTCTTCTTCAAGAGGTTGTCTACAATATCGGATGTGAACATTTATCAAAGTTTTGGCAGGATCTTCCGCAAAAAGGCTGTAATATGGAAAACAATGATGAAAATGAAGCCGCTCAAAATCGTTACATCTCAAGTGCTACGTAGCTTTTCAAATCGAATGTATTCAGATATTTTAGATTTCTATGTTGTAGCATTCGATCTCATCTGTAGATGCTGTATGGCTTTTCATTAACGCAAATTTTTTTTTTCCCCTCAAAAAAAGTAACATGAAGAGAACGCAATAGATTTTATAACTAATATCCTTTTAGATTTTACTCAATTTATCATTCCCATTTTATATTCAATTTAGTTCGTTTATAGCTTGCTTTTTTCTTCTTTTTTTTTCCACGTACCATTTAAATTAGTTTTATTTCAACACGATAGTTTTGTGATGGAGTATCAATGGATCAGGGCGATCAGACAGGAAGAAAACGCCATGTTTTCGCTCAATAGTGAGATGGTCAACACTAAATTTGCGAGATGCTAGCTA
Organism: Mesembryanthemum crystallinum; assembly: GCA_030267885.1. Classification (NCBI taxonomy): domain Eukaryota; kingdom Viridiplantae; phylum Streptophyta; class Magnoliopsida; order Caryophyllales; family Aizoaceae; genus Mesembryanthemum; species Mesembryanthemum crystallinum. The sequence goes on from BSSO01000714.1 coordinate 2,039, forward strand.
GATTTTAGTGTTAACTGGACCACCCAAATGGCTTCAATAGGATAGTGGTAGTATATAGCATCCACTACCAACTTTTAGTTCTGTAGTTTAGCAAATGTCTGGTACCGTAGCTAAAACAACCAAAAACAAATCCCCTTAACCAATCTAAACCAGGTCTAGTATTTAAATCTTGTGAAATGAATAAAGAGGGACTTTTTCTTTCACTCCATAAATAGTTCGATTCGATGACTCAATTGGCGGTAATGATTACATACCTGTTCTTTTCAACTGAAACTGACTGAACTGAACTGAATTTATTAGAACTGAACTGAATTTATTAGAATTTATCAAAATAAGTTGAAAAGAACAGGCCCTACATTTGTTGAAGCAATTAATGGGGAGCTCGAATTTAGTTGGTAAACTTGTTAAAAGTTGATCCAATTGGTAAGTTTACATATACTAGTATACTTTGACTCGTGTTTTGATGGGGATAACTTATCTATACTAATCTAATTTTCACTTTTCTTCCAATATGGGACAAGTGGACGACTCACTTAGTATTTCTTAACTATTACAAGATGAGTATTGTGAATTTAGACAAAGACAAATAGAATCTTTCATTGTGAAACTAACACTACTACACTAGCCCAATTGCTGTGGCAAGCATATTGGCCAAAATCACAGTGGTAAGTGGTAAGCCGGCCAGCCCTGAGCAGAATTCATGTGCAATAAAGGCATTTGGTGACCAAATGAACGAGACTCATGAGAAAGCATAAGGAGAGAGAGAGAGAGAGAGAGAGAGAGAGAGAGGAGCATGTATACAGCAAGGATATATAGTAAGTACTAGCTGGCTGATGGCAGCTGATCCAGTGACCCCTTTATGAGCTATGTGGTACAAAGTCAAAACTATAGTGCAATATCAGGCAAACCTCATCAGTAATTGCTTCCCTTTTCTTTCTTCTTATCAATCAGGTACCTTTGCCATCTATCATCAACCGCTATTTAGGTGTAAGATTGGGACCACAAATCTCATTCAATATGTGTGTATAGATACACTATTTATAGGGAGAAGACAAAGAAAGACTCAAAAAAATTGTGTACTCATACACAGATACACTACCTAATAGTGTATGTGCCTATTCATGACTAGCAAAGAGAGCTTCTAAGTAAAGATTATAATAACACTTTTCTGGAGGTGTTAGCAAATGGAGCTTTTAAGGTGAATGAAGACGGATTTTGAACTTTTGTTGCTATTTTTGAGAATTTTATTAGCTAAATTAGGTGAAATAATACAACGGTTCAAAGGACGGCAAATATGTTTTAGAGTTTGTGTGAGACTTGGTTTTGGAGTAAAAAGGCTGGCTTACCTCAACGTTCATAATTTCAAATGTTTTCTCTATCAAAATGATACTCCTATGACACAAATGTTTTGCTTAAAGTGGAGTAGAACTATTTACTACTACTACAAGTTGAATGATTTATTAGGAGATTCGCATATGGAGTAGTAAATTATCTTCCTCTGATATGCCAAACCCATTAAAAAGGGATTGAAGAGATGAAGGGATGAACCTGTGATATAACATTAATATTCTTCCTTCCTTTTAGTAGGAGTACGATTTATAACAGATTAATACGTATAAGACAATTAATATTGCAGGGATCTCCCTAGGATCTGCGTCATCTGATCGTCTCAGAGTTCTGGCAAAGGTTTTAAAGACAGGCCAGGAGAGTAGTAATGCATGGAAATTTCGTGCCTTCATTTATTGCCCTCTTTCTCCTGCATTATTTGACAGCTCTCAAGCCAGGATGCATTATTTGAGGGATTGCTTATCTTATGGGAACAAACTGGCCACCACATTAGCTACAAGCTTAGAACTAACTCAAAAAAATAAGCTAAGCTGACTTTAGATTTGATTGTGTAGAATTTCCATCATTAAGTTCGAAAATGAACTAAATGTAGACATTATGTTAAATTACAGTGTAAGAGGAACTATAAAATCTGAAATTGTGATGGAGGAAGTATGTTTGTTTCGTTATTGCATATACTTCTTCTCACTAATTGCAACACAATTGCTAATATATCCACCCGAAACTGAATATATATTGTAATCAAGGGGTAAATAATTGACAAATGTATAAGCGTATGATTAATTGGATGTAGAATTAAAGAGATCCAATCAAGTATAAGCTAGTTGATGCTCATGTATTTGAATCTTGTATTTCGTTGATATCAGCCTAAATGTCTCCTACAAAACCAACAAAAACAAGGGAATGAAATTCAGATAATTATAAGAGACTTTATGATCACAGTATAGAATAGATGCAAACGTTGTGAAATTATTTGATTTATTGAAAACTCACCTAATCCACTTAGTCATGAATCTTAGGATACATTTGCAAATCCATACTAAATCATCATGGACCTTTTTGTACACGTAATGTTACACTTCTAAGAAAGTCAATGTGCTATGCAAAACTTTACAAAAGGTATCTCTTGGTTCCTAATTGATCATATTTACTAGTACTCAAATTTCATTACACAATACTTTGCACATAAAGACAATTAGCAATTGTCCACATGAAATACTGTGCTTATATCATTGCCCGCCAATAAGAAACTACCAAACCCCTCTTTTTGGTACCACAAAGTCCACAACACCCCCCGAGAGAAAAAATAAAAATAAAAATAAAAATTGTAATGTAAAATTCACAACCAAGCTGGTAAAAAACAGAGTAAGAACAAAAAAAACCAGACATGAGAAGCCTAAAACAGGGGAAAAAGACAAGCTTGATAGCTCTATCAGATCAAACAATTTACCTTTTACTACTTAATTCATCTTGGGCCCTCCCTCTTTCTCTCTCTCTCTCTCTGCTCTGCAAATCAGAGTGTAGATTTAAACAGAGACAATGGGCATCACCATTCAGCACATTCAAGTTGTTGCAATAGTCTCAATACAAAAAAATGACCTCTATAGAAACAGAGCAAGATCCCCTGTTATTTCTTGATTGCTTATATTGTGAAGAAAAATGCTGGGAAGATGATGATCTAGATCAAGAAAATGATTCAGAGATATCAATTTTATCACAAGAACATGATGCTTCTTCTCTTGATCAAGATGATGAAGATGAGCTTGTTGCTCTGTTATCCAAAGAGGGAAAGTTTATTATTAGTGAGGGTGGCTTAGATGCTAGGAAATCATCATCAATGACAGCAGCTAGGAGAGAGGCTGTGGATTGGATGATGAAGGTCAATGCCCACCATAGTTTCTGTGCAACAACTCTAGTTTTGAGTGTTAATTACTTTGATAGGTTTATGACGAGTTTTGGATATCAAGAAAATCGGCCATGGATGACCCAACTTGCTGCTGTTGCTTGTCTCTCTTTGGCTTCCAAATGGGAAGAGACCCATGTCCCTCTTCTCCTTGATTTCCAAGTAAGTTCTACAGTAACTTTGCTATTGATGGAGTAGTTGATACTGTAATATTTTGGTTTAAAATGTTTCTAGTATTAGACTGCCTTGGATTCAAACTTCATAGTGTAGTATTATCTTAGTATCTACCTATCACATGATACAACACCACAACCATATTCAAATAAACACGAATACGACATAATAACTCCCGAATATAACATGATTTGACCGATTTGTCGTACAATATAATCATTTTACGTGTTTAAGTACAAAGACTAATTCAAGATCGATATCAAACACAACCTACACAACCTATGTAACAACCAATAGGGTTGTCTTTCAATATACTCTCTTTTTTCAGGTTGAGTAGCTATATGGCTAGTTCAAATTACACTCTAAAAATCGACTATTAATTTCCTAATTAGTAATGAAGAAACTTGTTATATGAGCTATTTAAGGAAAGTTGACAGAAGTGTTTTCTTAACCATAATCTGCATATTTTTGTAGGTGGAGAGTAAATACATATTTGCAGCAAAGACAGTACAGAGAATGGAGCTCTTGGTACTGTCTACACTTGAATGGAAAATGAATGCAGTGACCCCATTTTCCTACTTTGGACATTTATTAAAGAGGCTTAAATTTAAAACTTATCTCCATTGGGAAATCTTAAGCAGATGCCAATCACTAATTGTTTCTGCCATTGTTGGTAAGCATTGAAAGTTTGCTCCTAGGACACAACTTTTTTCCTTTAAATTTTTGTCCCCTTAATAGTATTATCATAATTAAATTAGTCGGTTGAATATATAACATTCTTGTGTTTAACTGCAGATCCCAGGTTTTCATGCTATTTCCCGTCCAGTTTAGCAGTTGCAACTATTGTGCTAGCTTTAAAAGAACTTGAGTTGTGGACTACTACTTTGGAAAACCAAATTTGTCTAATGAATACCTTCAAACTAAGCAAGGTCAGCATTATATATCTCTAGTGGGTTGACAAAAAGTAGTATTCTTATTTCTGAATTACTGTCTCGGTCCACGATTAATAGTCACATTGGTAGTTCAAATTACACTATGAAGGCACTATTATTTGCTGACCGAGTAAGTGATTGCTTTTTTATTTTATGTCCATTTTGTCGATGAATCCTCTCAAATCTCCTAACTTTATTTTCTTCTTGATCAGGACACAATAGAAGAGTGCTATAAATTCATCTCAAGCAATAAGAGAGCAGTTTATAAGAGGAAGTGTGTTAATTCAGCAAACAGCCCCAAGAATGTTCTTGATGTAATATATTGTAAAAGCTCCAAGGACTCGTTAATCTCATTGATGCCATCACCTGAACCTGTATCTAAGAGAAATAGGACTCTTGGTTCCCACTGCTTAGGGTAAGCCCTTATACATTCTCCAACAGCCAAGTTATATTTCCTCGAACTTCCTCACCTATTGACTTCAATTCAGAGGGCTCTTTAGAGTATCTGTATGTTCTAACTTTTGGAGTTAGAACAACACACTATTTAGCAATAAGTACTGCTTTACAGAACAGAAAGAGAACAATCTTTTTAATCCAAAGTCCGAAACATGATTTAGTGATTGCTTATTAATCCTCTGACGTCAGGTGATAATATGGACCCTTCCTCAGTTTAGCAGGAGATACTGGTACCTAAGTGTGCAAAAACTTGTACTACGATTTTATGCATATTTTGCGTGCTAGCTAGAAATGTTGTTGGAAAGCCAATCTAAGGCTTCAAAGAGCCCTTCACCAGATATAGCACAAGCAGACTGTATATACCTGCATGCATTTTTTGTGTATTTGGTTAGGATGTTTCGTATCAATATTAATCTGATAAGATTTGAGTTTTCTAATTAACTACTTCAGTTCCTATGAAATGCCCAGCTGATTGTTAAGAAAGAGATCACAAAAGGTTAAAAACGGTGTTGTAGATATTTACCATTGGTGGTGACAAAAAGAGTGAAGGTTGAGTTTGTCGGTTATCTCAGATACAGGCATAGCATTTGGAAAGTCTTGCTTGTTGGCAAACACTAAAAGTGTTGCATCCCTAAACACATCCTGTGTACAATAAGCATTGGATTATGACTTATGAGGCCAATATAACAGATCAAGATAGATGAACCTCATATCAGGTAAACCATAGTTAAACATAAATGAATGATTGATCAGGCAAATATATAATAGATCAATATCTGAATGGACCTCACTTAGCACCCTATGGAGTTCATCTTTGGCTACCATGATTCTCACTTTATCGTTGCTGTCCACAACAAAGATCAAGCCCTGTGTGTTATGGAAGTAATGTCTCCATAATGGCTGAAGCTGTAGTCATCCCAAGAAAAATTTCACAAAATCATCAAGATGAATTTCTAAGTAAAATATTATTCCTTAAAAAGTTACTATATATATTTCTATTTAAAATTTGGAATAAGTCTGTAAATTATGTGATTAGAATGTAAAGTTCATATTCTGCATGAAAACAGTGAGAAATTATTAATCCTTTGAATTGAATTGTCCTATAAACTTGTTTAATTGGTTGATGAACAATGATAAAAACTTAACATATGCAAAAATCTTCATGGAATTAGAGTGAAGTACCTTATCTCTACCACTGGCATCCCAAACAGTGAAGCTAATATAATTGTATTCCATAGTTTCCACATTAAACCCTACCAAACATTCAATAAATAATCCAAGTAAATAACGAGTACAGTAAGAGAAAACCCAGTGTATACAACTTAAACCTACTGTGAGGAGGACATCTTGAAGGTTAAGTTGAGTCTGATAGGAAAATGTCTTGTTACTTTGATAAAATTATTCTCTCATTAATTAGTAAACTTATCACCATTCTCATAATCTCCTGTTGCAAAACTTGAGATGCTATAAATTCTTCAAAAACTGCCTCCAACTAATCATCCAATTTCCAACCACTTGTTAGTAGTTGACTTTCTACTGCTAGTCTAGTAGTAATGCTGAACAATATGGAGTATTAGTGAAAAGCTTATCAGACAAATAACTTGTACTACAAATGACCATATCAAACATAAAAACTGAGCTTAAGGGATGCCTTGCAATTCAATGGAAAATATTAAAGCGATCGAATCACTAGATCATTTATGATTTGATCAAATCAATATACAATAATATCAAAATGGAAACAGAGAAAGAGAGAGATTGGTACCATCAGTGGGAACAGTAGCAACAACTTCACCAAGTTTGAGCTTGTAAAGAATGGTGGTTTTGCCAGCAGCTGAGCAGCATCTAAACCCATCATCAAAAGTTTCATCTCCTTCTTTGCAAACATCATCTTCGACAAACTCGACTGCGCCGCCCCCATCTCTTCCTTTTGCCCTTCTGCAACTGTTGCTTCTTCCCCAAATAGAAAAGAAAAATCAAAGAAACATTGAAAAACCCAGAACAGAGCAGAACAGAGAGGATGAAATGTGGGTATTTGCAACTGGTAATTTAAAGGGGAAAAAACAGGGGATTGTTGTGTTCAGTTGGTCAATTTTGGTTTCTATGGCGTGCTGCTGCTTTTGGTTTTGGCAATGAAAATGGTCCTGTGAATTTATTGAGTTTATAAGAGATGTTTGGATTTTTTTGTGTTTGGTGAAAACAGGGGAATGTGTAATGTGGAACTTCTTGTGCAGCAGATCAGCACACACCTACGAAATACAACCAATGAGAGAGTTCCTAAATTTGTCCCATGATTCATTACATTAGTCAAGAGTATATTATCTGTCGAACAAGAAGAAAGTCAACGAACTATAGTCTCTCACGTGAATGGCTTGTACAGTATACAATTCCAGAAGAAAGGTCCTTACAGCAAAAAAAAATAAAAAATAAAATAAAATAAAATAAAAAAAAGATTACTCCATCCGTTCTCAAATGAAGGTTACGCTTGGTAATCCGCAACGTTGTGGATTACCAAGCGTAACCTTCAACTGAGAATGGAGGGAGTAGTTGTTATGAAATGTTTAGGTGGAGCCGTGGAGGTACAATAGGCCTTTGGGTTATAGGCCCATCTTTTTGTATTTAGGGTTAGCAAATCCTACCTCTTCCTATGTAATATATACTCCCTTTGTCCATGTCAAATGTTGTTCAATCAATTTTATCACACATACTTCTCAATAATATCCCTCTACTATAAATCAAATAATATAAAAAATTCAACAACAAACTCACTTTCCAATTTGAAATTAATATATTTTCTCTCACCTTTTATCTCTATCTATCTCTCTCTACCCACTATCTTTAACTCTAGTGTGCAAATTTGGAAATAAAACTTCTCTTTTTTTCCTTCTTAATTTCCATACAAATTTGGTTTAACAACATTTGAGATGGACGGAGGGAGTATATGTCAATTCGATAATAATAAAACCTACCACTATTCCTCCTATTCTCCAATTATCTCTCTTTATTTATAACACTAGTTTTTTTTGCCCCGTGCAATACACGGGATGAGTGATATGTGCATGTATAGACATTTGATTGGGTTATATATTTTCAAAAAACATAATTACAATATCACCCACTACTTACTAATTGAGGTGTGATCTAAAATAATTATTTAGTATAAAAATATTCTTTTGCTAACTACTATTCACATTCTCACTAAACTGATGTTTCTAATCCAAAATGTAAGTGATTTATGCTTTTAGCATTTAAATGTGCAAATGATTCTACAATTTATAACAACACAAGACACAGCAAACAAAGAAAGATGAATTCAAACTATAGAAATGCCATAGATAGTATTACAACAAACACTATCGTCCATGATCAGCACTAATAAGGGGAGTATTAACTATGTGACAATATGTAATACGGAAAAATTGGATCTCCCATAAGAAAATTGCTTAACCATAGCAATCAACAGTCTATAAGAGCAACTTATTTCAGAGGTCATCAATAATGCTCCATCTTCTCTCAAATGTGCTTCATCACATCACGCCTGCAATCAACCACAATGGCAAAATGTGACCACAATGACCAAAACCATTACAGTTGACAACAGTTCAAATATAAAGGACTAGAAATGTAGATATAATTATGTACTCGTATTTCTTACCTTTGCTAGAAATGCTTTTGGAGAGCCAACTTAGGCCATCGTAGAGCCCATCACCCGACTTCGCACAAGCTAGTTGTACATGACTGCATGCATTAAAGAGAAAAAAAAAAAAACAAAAAAACTTGATTAGAAGAGTTTGCATAAGCTTTTAGCTGCTTTTAAATTCACATGAACTGTCTAGATAGTTATTAAGAGACATTACAAGATGTTAGTTAGTAGATAAAACGATGTTAAAACTATTTATTTACCAGCGATCACCAAGGGAGTGAAGATCAAGTTTTTCTTTGATCTCAGATTCAGACATAGTAACATTTGGTTCAAGGTCTTTCTTGTTAGCAAACACTAGAACTGGTACATCTTTCAACTTATCCTGCACTCAAAGAAAGCAGTATTTGATTTTTAAGTTATCCAACCCTGTACATCCTGAGAAAAACTGAAAATTCCTCGGTTCATTGAAGCTCAATGTGAAGCTTGGACACAAAGTTGTTTGGGCAAAATAGATGAAACCAAAAGAATAGATCAAATTACACAAACATGAATTATTATTATTTTTTATTTTATTTATTAAGCAAACATAGTGGATCAAGATTGAAACATACCTCTTTTAGTATGTTGTGGAGCACATTTCTGGCTTTTTTGATTTTATTTTTATCGGTGCTGTCCACGACGAAAATAAGGCCTTGCTTGTTGGTGAAATAGTGTTTCCACAATTGCTGAAACTGTACAGTTACCCCAAGAAAATGTAGGAAAAGCGTTCTTTCTATTTTCATTTCAACTGAACAGTTATTACATTAAGCGGATAATATGCCAACTGAGCGTTAGCTTCACATATTTGGGTACCCAGTGAGAGAAACCTAAGCATGTCCCAACTAATAATATGCAAAAATATTAAATAAAAAAAAAAATTCCTAGTACTATATTATGGAAGTAGAGAGTATGAGTACCTTGTCTTTGGTACTAACATCCCAAGCAGTGAAGCTAACATTTTTGTATTGCAAAGATTCAATTCTAAACCCTGTTCAAAAAGAAGACAACTCATAATATAAAAAAAATAAAAAAAAAATAGTTGTTCAAAAACTTGCCATCATCGTCAATAAAATGAAAGAAACGTACCAGAAATAGGAACAGTTGTGACAACTTCACCAAGTTGGAGCTTGTAAAGGAGGGTGGTTTTTCCAGCTCCTTCAAAACCCAGCATTAGAATTTTCATCTCCTTCTTTCCAAACATTACCTTCAAGTCCTTAGACGACGTAACCCCCATCTCTTGCGACTAAAATTGAAAGACCCAGAACAGAGCAAAGAAGAACAGAGGAAAAAACAGAGCAGAGATGAACTATGTGACTTTTACAGTTGCAAAGGCTCTATATATACAAGGATAATCCAAGGGGGGCTGAAGGACTAGTTATCTTATAGCCTAAATGTGAAGAATAAGATGCTTTAAGCTTATTATGTGGTGAAAAATCCAGAAGAATAATACGGATGTGGATATGTGAATCGAACTCTTTCTAGCTGTTAATTTCAGCGTAAGAGTCCTAATCAATTGATCGATTTGGTCTCTAATGTTGTGGTTCTTTTGGATTTGAATTGAGACTTTGAGCTGTTTCAAGCCATAATAAGCTCAGCATCTTCGATGCTGCTACTTGATGTGATTAAAGTGGGTCAGAGGTTTCCTTTTGTTTTCTATTGAACATGGGATTAACGTTTGATCTGCATTAGCTGTGGAATGTGATTCTTTTCTACTTTCAACTTGGATCGTATCAAGGTTCTTGATAATTTGTTGAAAGACTGTACTTTTAGCTCGTTGTTGATGTGTTTTGATTTCTTTCTCGATGATTGTTCCTTGGTTCGAGGTTTAGGTTTGTTGTGAGTTTTTNATCTTTTGGGATTGTAGTTGTTTTCTGGTTACACCAACACAATAAAAATTAAAGTTAGTCTCAAGCTAATAACCAAAGCATAATCATGGAGAAAGTTTTAAACGTGACGAGCCAATGAGTTGGATTCGAAATTTCGAATACAGAGAGCCACATGAACATCCTGCCGTGCGCTTAGCCTAGAACAAGGAGCAAAGGTCTGGGCTACTTTCTTGTCTACCAAATTGGTGTTGCCTAATTGATAGGGTAATTATTGTGGGCAAGTGATCAATTGAACTTTTTGATAATGTTTGGCTAAGTGGACTAATAGTCATATTGGTTGTTCAATTTACACCATTGTGACTACTATTTCCACAACGGAGGGAGTAATTTTTTTTTTTTTTTTTTTTTAGATAAACAAAGTAGAAAAGTGCTATTAACTCAGTGTGTTATTTGGCAAAAACCTCCACCAATGTTGTATTCTTGATGTTATGCTGTGAAAGCTCCAAGGACTCATTACTCTCATTTTTTGCATCACCTGAGCCTGTACTTGAGAGAAGTAGGGCACTTTAGGTTCCTCTGTTTTAGGTTGGGTCTTATTGATGCCCAACAACCAAGTTAAATTTCCTTGATACTTCCTCATCTTTCGATTTCAGAGGACTTCTAAGAGTTTGTTCTGTTTCTAGTATTACTGTGTTAAAACACATTATTTAGCCATGCTATTTATTGGTTTGTTCATCAAATATGCTTTCAAGGTGATTTGTGCTACAAAAATGCTTGCTAATCACTATGTTGTTATAATTTGGATCCTTCTTCGTATTATGATGATAAGTCACTGCTTAACTGAGCCAATGGTCATACAAATTAAAATTTCAAATGGATGAATCAAAATACAACCAAACAATATGCAACCAGAGAAAAGTCATATATTAGTACAAGTATTCACAATCATTACAGAATCCAAGCATTTTGTTCCAACATGTAACAAGCAGAACTGTATCTCCTGGACAGAAATTAGCACAAAAACAACAGTAAACAATCCTGCGAAGCTAGTTATGTCAGACATCAGCAAGCAACACTTCACTCCTCACAAACGCGCTTCATCACATGATCATTCCTGCAATTATGAATTGAGTAACAAACATGGAAAAAGCAAATACAATGGTCAAAAATGATTATAGTTGGTTTTGGTTAAAAAGTAAAAAGAACTAGAAGTGAAAAGTATATTGATGTTTATATCTTGCCTTGCTAGAGATGTTGCTAGAAAGCCAATCTAGGCCTTCGTAGAGCCCATCGGCAGATGTTGCACAAGCAGCCTGTATATACCTGCATGCAATTTTTATTATGGAGTATCTTAGATCGCAAGGTATTCCATAAACATTATTATAACATATCTCAACAAGGACTACTAGCTGTGAACTGCTTATCTAATGTCAGAGAGTTTATATAGATGATTTACAAAAATCGATTCACAAAAAAACGGGTTAGAATTGTCTACCAGCGGCGGTGACGAAGAGAATGAAGGCCAAGCTTATCAGTAATCTCAGCAACAGACATAGCATTTGGAAGGTCTTGCTTGTTGGCAAGCACTAGAACTACTGCATCCTTCAGCTCAACCTGCACCCAAAGAGGAAGTACTGGATTGTTGAGACATATCAGAGGTATATTGGGCTTGAATCCCCCTCCTATGAGAAAAATAAAATAAAATAAAATAAAAAAATGGAAGTTCCTAGGCCCATAAGAGTCCAATTTGAAAAACTTTACACAAAGTTGCCTTACCAAATATGTACTCTGTAAAACCCATAAATGAGAAGCTTTGATTATACAAACATGAACTTGTGAATAGGCAAGCAACATATCAAAATAAATACATACCTCACTTAGCATCCTGTGGAGCTCATCTCTAGCTTCTGTTATTCGGTCTCTGTCGTTGCTATCCACTACGAAGATTAGACCCTGTGTGTTCTGGAAGTAGTGTCTCCACAATGGTCGAATCTATAGTCATCCCCAAGATAATTTAACAAAAAAATATCGAGATGAATTTCTCGCTGTTATCTACTACACTAAGTTAGCCAAAACAGTAACGTAAATTTTGCTTAAAAGCAAGGCATGTTTTGACTGGAAATTTTGGTATTTAGATAATCATAAAGTTCAAAAGTTTTGCAAATAAACATTTGCAGCACTTGTTAATCTTCTGAATTGTCGTATTATATGAAAGTTTGCTTAAATAGACTGATCAGTCATTAGCATAAACAAAATGCAACTAAGATATGCAAACATTTCTGAGGAATAGAGAGAACAAGTACCTTGTCTTGGCCACCAACATCCCAAACAGTGAAGCCAACATTTTTGTATTCAACAGTTTCCACATTAAAACCTGCCCAAACGAAGAAAAGTCACAAAAAAACTCACTCTTCAAGAGCCTGTATAGGATCATAGGTTTATTTCATTATAGTTGTCTTTTTAGTTTACTAATGTCTAACAAACTTTGGGTTGAAGGGAACAACTTTTTTGGTTCAGTAAAAAGCTTAAATAGTTCAAGATCAGCACCTCATCTCCAATCCGATCAATAATCCAACAAGAAGTAGGGCACCTAGTCCGGTGGGATTAACTTGTTCCCTGCTTAATTGGCTCGTTGCTAATTAGTGTACCTAATCAACCAGCCATGGTTGTAACCTATCTAAGCTAGGTGGGCTGTGGGCTGTGCTATCAGTATCAGTTTCTGCATTAAAGTTCCCATATTGTCGATACCTAACGCAACCTCCTTCCTAACCGAGTTTTGTAGTGGTGATATACAACATATTAGAGTAATACTAAACTATAAATGGATAGAATATGAAAAGAAGATAGAAATCAGTACCAATAGTAGGAATAGTGGTGACAACTTCACCAAGTTTAAGCTTGTAAAGGATGGTGGTTTTTCCAGCTGCATCTAAACCCACCATCAAAATTCTCATCTCCTTCTTTGCAAACATCATCTTCAATAACCTCGACAACATCGCCCCCATCTCTTCCTTTTCCTCCTCTCAAAGTAGAAATGAAAAACCCAGAACAGAGCAAAACAGAGCACACAACATGAAATTTGGGAATTTACAACTATAATTTCAAGGGCTCTTACACTAAAAGAACATTCAAGGTGGCTGGGGAAAAAGTTTGTTGCTTAGCTTACATGCTTTGCTACAAAGAGAGAGAATAAGATGCTTTGAGCTTCTAGAGTGAGGAATCCAAAAAGAATAAAGCAGATAAATTTCGAACTCTTTAAAATTTTGAACGTTTAAGTCGTGATCAATTGTTCAATGTGCTTATATGCCGTGCAGGTTTTGATATTTACATGAAGAGCTTACTTGTGAACTTAATTGGATTATTCGGAGCGATGACTGATGATAAATTAAGTTTGAAGGAAATTGATGTACTAATACTCCTGCCTACCTTCTACCTCTGAAGAAAATTTCAGACACTGGCCATAGAATGAAAATCTCTTCAAGACAATTGAAAAGTAAATTATTTTTTAAAAAGGATTGTAGTCTTTTTGGTGATTTTGATTTCTAATTTATTTAATATAGACATTTCAGGATTTACTACTTTTCTTATAATGCATGAGATACTTGTAGAAAAGAATAACGAGTGCATTGTATACCCAACACTAATTTACAAGTGAAAAAGAGAGAATTTATAAACACCGTATGATATTTACAATGATGAACATCTTTCATCTGTTATATGTGTAAAATGTACCACAAGATATGCCTGTACCATGTCGCTTACATAGATCTTTTACCCAAGCTCAGAAATTTTACATAAACTGAAATACAAAAACAAAATGCTTATAGCAAGCTCAGAAGAAAGCCATTCGAGCAACATAATTTGGCTAAAAAAAAAAAAAAAGACAGCAATAAACAGTCCCGCAAAGCTAATTATGTCAGACATCAGCAAACAACACTTCACTCTTCTCAAGCAGGCTTCATCACATCATTCCTGGAATTATGAATTAACAACGATAGCAAAAGCAAACATAGTGGTCAGAACGATTATAGTTGACATTGGTTCAAATATAACTAGAAACATATTGATGTATGTTTATATCTTGCCTTGGTAGAAATGTTGCTAGAAAGCCAATCTAGGCCTTCGTAGAGCCCATCAGCAGACGTAGCACAAGCAGCTTGTATATACCTGCTTTGCAATATCTTTTTTCTTAGATTGCAAGGTTTTGCCATCAACAACATTCTAAGATACTTGAACAAGGACTACTAGGTAGTTGCAAAACTGCTTATTGAAATGTTTCGTCTCATGTGATTATTATGAGCGACATTACAAAAAAGTTCATTAGTAAAGAAATTGGGTTATAAATATTTACCATTGGCGGTGATGAAGTGAGTGAAGGCCAAGTTTATCAGTGATCTCAGAAACAGACATGGCATTTGGAAGGTCTTGCTTGTTGGCAAACACCAGAACTATTGCATCCCTCAGCTCATCCTACACCCAAAAAAATGTGATTGTAAGTAAATGAGTCATTTTGGGCCTCAATCAGCAAGCACATTATGATAAATTCTGGAACTTCATAGGCCCAAGAATCCAATATGAAGAATTGTTTGAAACATGTCCAGGCACAATATTTGAAGCCCATAGTAGAGAAGCTCTGGTTATGCAAATATGAGGTGCTGATTAGTCAAACATAGCAAATCTAGATTAAAACAGACCTCACTTAGCATCTTGTGGAGCTCATCTCTGGCTTCTGTGATTCTGTTTCTGTCATTGCTGTCCACTACGAAGATTAGGCCTTGCGTGTTCTGGAAGTAGTATTTCCACAATGGTCGAATCTGTATGTAGTTGTCGTCCCAATATCATTTAACAGAAAATATCAAGATGAATTCCTCATTATAATCTACTGGAGTACATCAGATCAGCCAAATTCGTAACATAAATTTTGCTTGAAAGAAGGCATGTTAACTGAGAAAATTGGTATTTAGGTGATCAGAAAGCAAAGCTCAAATTCTACACATAAACAATTACAGATTTGCAGCACTTGTCAAGACATATAAGTTTGCTTAGATGGTAGATGAAATTATCAACTAAGACCTTATCAGATTAACCAAGCGCTAATAAGTACTAAGGCTGATCAGTCATCAACATAAACAAAACGCAAGTAGGATGTGCAAACATTTTGAAGGAATAAAGAGAACAAGTACCTTGTCTTGGCCACCAACATCCCAAACAGTGAAGCTGACATTTTTGTATTCAACAGTTTCCACATTAAACCCTGCCCATAAGATATGATTAGAAGGCATGTTACAGAAAACCAGTCAACACTCATCAAATTTCAAAACCCTACCTCTAATTAATCATGCTATAGCTATAATGCCAACAAAATGCTTGTCCAACATAATCATCAATCTCTCTACTCTATAGGGTCATAAGCTTATTTAAGTACAGTTTATTTTCTAGTTTGATACTGCCTGTAGTGCCTGACAATAACTTACTGAAAAGAATAGCAAGTAATAAAAAAAACCAATCAAACAATCTTGTAGTTGAAGAAAACAACTTTTCTAGTTCATCAAAAAGGTTTTAAGTTTCGCTCAAAAAAAAAAAAAAAAGGTTTTAAGATAGTTCAAGACCAACATGTCATC
This sequence comes from Mesembryanthemum crystallinum, assembly GCA_030267885.1. NCBI lineage: Eukaryota > Viridiplantae > Streptophyta > Magnoliopsida > Caryophyllales > Aizoaceae > Mesembryanthemum > Mesembryanthemum crystallinum. Next base: position 17,980 of record BSSO01000714.1, read on the forward strand.
CATGATTCGACCAATGTTTGTTATTATGACTATAAAGTTGAAGACCCCGTGTCTTTCATGATTCGATCATGCTTAAATTGACTCGCTACTAACTAGAATGGACCTAACCAACCAACCGTGGTTGTAACCCCTCTAGCCTAGGCTGGCTATGCTTAAATTGGCTATACCAACAAGTTTGATACTGTCGATTACCTAACACAACCCACTTCCTAAACGATTTTGTCGTGGTCATTCATATACAACATAATTAGTTAGAGGAGTAATTTATAAATGGATAGCTTTGGAAAATAGACAAAGAAAATGTACCAATAGTAGGAATAGTGGTGACAACTTCACCAAGTTTGAGCTTGTAAAGGATGGTGGTTTTGCCAGCTGCATCCAAACCCACCATTAGAATTCTCATCTCCTTCTTAGCAAATATCATCTTCAACAAGCTCGACAGCGCCGCCCCCATCTCTTCCCTTTCCTCTTCTGCAACTGCTTCTTTCCCAAATGTAAAAAATAAAATAAAATTATATCAAAGTAAACCCAAAAAGAAAAAAAAAACACAGAACACTATTTAGCTGAGCTTACATGCTCTGCTACAATGAAAAAGGGAGAATAAGATGCTTTGAGTTTCTAGAGTGAAGAATCCCAGAAGAATAAAGAGGATAAATATCAAACTCTTTTTTAAAATTTGAGCGTTTGAGTCGTGATCAATTACTCAATTTTGTTTTTTTTTTTTTTTCTTTTTTAATGCGGTTCTGCATTTTGGTACGAGTATCTATTTATACAGAGCGCGTTGCCCAAAACAGGGGAATGCTTATTGTGGGTCCCTTATTATTTGTGTAGTAAGACTAAGAGTACTCTATGACATGCAATATACACCAAAAGTTTACAACATACAACCAATGAGATGAGACTTCTTAATTCTATGACTGCTGATACCTTACGTGTCAAGGAAAATGATGTACTCTATGACTATGAGTAATACATTCTCTATGTGAAGAAAAAGTCAAACAACGGCCAAAGAAATACTCGTGTCTCATGACCGGGCTTATATAATGTACTGATTTTTTGATTTTTTTTCTTAATCCAATTAATTAATATAGACATGTCAACTTATTCAGGAGATCTGTTCCACTTTACGTGTTTAGTATTAGTAGCTTATGGAACGATAACGAGTACATGCTGTATATCGAGACACTCATTTGCAAGTGAAAAACACTATTTCATGAGGTCCGGCATTATAGGAAAACATGATTTTCACTTGGAAATTATGTCCATAACTGCACGATATAATTTTTGGATAATCTAAAAGTTAAGCATGAAATTTTTGAAATTACATTATAAGCATGACATATTTGTAATTACATTATGAAAGAGAGAAATAAAATCATAACACCATATGATATTTACAATGATGGGTATGTAAAAATAATTACAAGGTATTCACATACACTAAAATACAAAAGTAAAATGCTTATAGGACGCTGAGAGTGGAATGACTAAGCCATTCGAGCAACAGAATTTACAATATACTGATATGAACATCCACATATCCATCATATGGGATTAATTAGAAAAGTTTTAGTCCCTAAGTTTACCATTTGAAAAAGAATATTGCTCCTCAATTTGAAGTGGCTATGGGCTGCTATTCTCTGGAGATTGCTTTCTTAGCAGATTGAAGAGTGTCAACTATGGCAGCGGCAGCCCCCGTCAAGACGCTGCCGCTGGTGGCAGGTTTTCCAGGTTGGTGAAGCTGGTGAATTGCCTGAATATCCCTATTCTCTAGCCCTTGTCCTGCAGAATGTCTATCATCAACTGATTCCGCCTTTATCTCTGCTGGACTTTGTGCATTGTTAACCTGCTGAGCATTCTGTTCATAGTAAACACACATGTAAATAAGTATTTGACTCAAATTGAATCAAAACAATATTACAAAACTTAACCTATGGTTAATATTCGCGATGTAATCATAGAGAAAGTTGTAGATGTAACAAAGAGTAGACAGGATCATTGCTATGACCGTGATGCAGAGACATACCATTTCGGATCTTGAAGGCATTAGGTTGAGAATCAATAGATTCAAGAAAGGGTGATGGAGATACCTGAAAGTGTTTAAATAGACAAATAAGAGATTTTGTTACCACCACTTCTTGTCCTACTATTTTGGCCTTATGATTGTGGGAGCTAATTCATAGGGGAGGAATTGTGGGGAAGTGAACATGTGGTTACCTTTCCACAATTCCAGCCTTATGTGTTGATAAATTTTCAACCTATATTTGGGAGGTAAGTATGAAATTAAGAGCTCAGAAAGATTGAAGGAAGACCATAGAGTGGTTAGTACGAAATTATTAGCATAGAAATGAAAATAACTAAATATGGGTTCTGCACAATGCTAGATCTAGGATATGCGAGTCTGTAATCAGTAAGAAGAGGAAGCAGCATGCTGAAGATTCCTGGAACGAAATCTCAAGGCAAGAGATTGAGTACCGAGAAAATATAGGTACAAAGCACTCAACTGCATCAAAATGATTTGTATAAGAGGGTATAAGTGCACTATTAGACAGTAAGAATCTTACACAGAGTGAATCCTACAAGACAACACATCCCGTTGACAATACAGATACAGGCCAAGAGCAATTACAAGGCACCAGCAAAGCCTATGAAACGCCTTCTGTTTGACTTGTAGAGATTCTTACAAAAAAATTATCATTTTACGACCTGGATTTATGTGAAATAACTCCAGCTACAAACAATTTTAGGAGTTTGCCTATGCAGCAAAGAAATGATTTAATAGGTTGGTACAGATGATTCACCACTACGATGCACATCAGAAACATCTGAGAGCCTTTGCCTCGGAGACAAAATTGTGCTGGCAGCAACATCCACATCAAGGTTGTCAATGACCTTCCTCTTTAGAGTTTCCGGCTTCAAAGCATCTTCTTCTACTTCCTCCTCATGCTTCTGCTGGTCAACTAGCAAGGCTTGAGCTTCTTCCATCACCGTTGCACTATCTTCCATGGCATACAGAATTCTCTTTATAGCTCCAACAACCTGCAATAACAATCAAAAGAAAAGAGCAATTAATCTCTAGGGTGTTGCTTATAAAAGCACTACTGATCAGGTCTATCGAAAGTCATACAGGTAGTTGTTCAATGTCGGGGTTTTGGCACAGAATCTCAATATCCCTTAGCTTGCCAAAGTAGAAGTCCCTCTCTTTCTCAAGGCTATCAACTGACAACTTCAACTCAGTTATCTGTAGAACATATCCATAAGTCAATATTGATTTCGAATAATACACATCTAATCAAAATTTGCGCAGAAGTATAGGAATTTAATCCTAGACTTTGTACATGGTCATGAGAAAAGGCACATGTTTTTTGTTTGAGCACCTGTTCATCATAAACAATTCCTCCATTTGAGACAGGTTTAGGAGCTTTTGCTGCTTGATTTGCCACATGTGCAGAGGATGCATCAGCCTTTCGAGAGTGTTGAGTAGAGTTGGACTTGGCTGCAGCTGAAGATTTGGTTGCAGGGTGTGACGGAGCACTTCTCTTGCTAGTTTCTCTTCCTCCTTTACAAGCCTCTCGCCTTTCCAAAGCGTTGTAGCTAACAAACACAAAACAATGAGCACCAGTCAACAAAAATCAACACATAGTGTCACTGCATTATAATAGCATCACAATTCATATCAACTATATAGATAGTCTAGGCAGCACTAGGATTTGTAGACCAAATGGAGACAATGAGAACTCCATGCTGCTAGATGAAAACGCTTTATGAGATGTCTAGTCGCCCGCAAAGTTTTCTATGCATAAGCTGCAAGTGCCAATTTCAACATATTGAGATCTTGACTTCCCAAATTCCCATGGAACCACAGATGATGAGACGATAACAGCTAATGGAATTTGTAGTTCATGCATTTGGAAAGTTCTGTCCAAGAGCCTACAATTACAGCTTGTCCCTAATGAGACTAGTCTCACCACTTCGCCCAACTTCAATAAGTGGATCTAAGCCCAACCCACAAACCCTTATTATTCATGCGTCTCTTCTATTCGATGAGACATGTCTCAAACAAGAATTTTCCCTACAACACTCATTTCTTAAGTCGCTATGATACAGCTGTTGTGTTCTCACACACAAAAAAGAGCTGAGGGTTTCTGAGATTCACATTTTAAAAGGAAAAATTCCACTGAGAGACATCTATAATTCAAATAGTTTTGGTCAAATATTCCTCCAATTTATAGTGAAAACATAACATGCAGGGAGCGAATCAATAAGTACATGAGCACTTACTGCTCACTGATCATAATTCTAATACAGCTTTCTGACAAACAAACAAAACGGAAATATAATAACAACACAAAACAAGCAACTTCTTGATTGACCAAAACACATAGTTCGAGTCTACAACTGTCTCTTAAGTTTGATCAAATTCAAGCCATTGATGTCATATATTAATCAAATATGACCTAACTTCAAAATTCTTCAGTAAAGCGCCATATAAATTACTCAGGTGAGGGGTTTAGGTATTACTTGTGTAAACCACCGTTGTTGACAGAATCACAGTAGCGTTTCATCCACTGCAAGAATTCCAGGTTATCAAGAGGCCTCCCCTTAGTGAGCTTGTTCACCTCTATGTTCTAATTAACACAAAATACATCAAAATCAATTTCAGAATTCAACAAATTAGGAATCTAATTGAAGCAAAACCCTAAAAGTCGACAAAAAACACAGACAAGCAGATAAACCTTAGTGATTTTGAGCTTGTTGAAAACATCTTGAAGAACTTTGTAATTCTGAATCATCTCGTACTCGTTCTTCGCATCGAAATTCACCTTGTGCATCGGCACCATCCCTGGATGCGCCGCGTCCATCAACTGGCAATGAACCGCTCCAGAACATGCCTGATTTTACACAGTTTTTTTCGAATTTCGCATTCAATCAGCTAGAAACTCATGTATTTGAGTCAACATCGAACAAATTTCTGAGATTTTGAACTGATGAGAGAGAGAAAGAGAGGTTTACCTCTTCGACTTTGGAGAGATTGAGCTGGAGAGTGGAGTTGATCCAAGCAAGAATCTCCGATCTTCCGACGAAATAGGCAGAGTCCATCATACCTATCTTCGACGCCATTTTCCGATTTCTCTGGTTGATGACTCCAACCGGCGTTCTCACTCTGGATTGAGAGAGAGAGAGAATTGAGAGAGAGGAGTTTGAATAGAGTGGTTGGGCGGGACAGTGCCGTCTGATTTGGGTTGTCAAATAAAGGCTTTTATTAAAGTAATGGGTCTGGGCTTTCATTCGACGACGGGGTGAGTACGCTAGAGATGGTCCAGGTCCACTGGATTTAGGGTTCACAGAAGATCTTACAATTATAGTAGTTGTACTCTCTTCCGTACATAAAATCAAGTGTTGAAATGAACATTCATGGTTTGAAATGAATATATTCATGATTTATTGGGATGCTAACTCTTACGGTGGGTTGTTTTCGTCTTGTTTTTGTTGTAACCTAACATTCTCCAGCAAACCCCTCCAAACAACTTCCAACAAACTTCACCCATTAGTAAAAAGTTGTAACAATTTTCATCAATCTCCAACAACTCGCAGCAAATAATAAAAAAATTCCAACACTTTAGAATCACAAAAATCAACAATCCCAACAAATCTCATCATTTTTCGGCAAACCGCAACAACTTCCAACAAACTCCACCAATCAGCAAAAAATTTCAGCAACCTCAAATTTCAGCAACCTCCAACAATTTCGAGCAAATTCCAACTCCAGACGTAAATAGACTTCGTGCATTATGGAGTATTTTTTAACCATGTTTAAAGAACTCCTGTATGAAGTTCTTCCTTGTTAAATATTAAAACGAAATACAATGATTAAGGTCAATAGGTGTAAGAGAAAAAATGTGACGAAGTGCTTAAATTGGATTAAGTTTAAGTACATTATACTATATAGCTAATTTCAATGATGTATCAACATCTAGTGTCAAATTATTGTGTGGCACAACTTCTCTAGTGGATCCACAATTGTTCAATACATTTTCATAAAGATAATCAATGAAAAACTATATGGGACAAAATTTAAGCAACTACTCCAACATTTGATTGGTCTTAAAATATTAGTCCCAAATTTAAAGTATGTTCTTTTTAATTGAATGAAAGGTACTTATTATTAATAAGTGGATTAGTCTTCGTCAATGAACGCACAACGTAGCCTGTTCATTGAATTTAACATGCTTGTAATTAACTTCGTTAACATCGTTCATTGGTCATTTATTATTTGTGATTAATATTGTATAATTTCCAACATGAAAATAATATTGCATGATCGATATAAAATGTTGGATTAATAATACCGTCGTAAAAAAAAANAAAAAAAAAAAAAAAAAGCATTCTCTAATAGTGATATCTTTCCATATTTTTCATAAATTATTCAAACGACCTATAATTTTATGTGAATGTTTCCTGTTGTTAATGAAATATGTCTCTATATGGCCATTGTATGTGACAGGATTGTTATTTAACACTAAAGTTCACATGAAGATAACACTAAAATGTGAATTCAAATCAATAAGTACCTCCAAACTTTGGGGGTTCCTCATATGCTTGTTTTGCTCATGTATAATAAATTCTAACCAAGAGAATTAAACACAAATAACAAACTCCTTCAATGCCCAAACACCAAAAAGGAAGATCGACGACAATTACATATCGGCAACGAAACCAACCAAACAGTAGTGTTTCGTATTTAATTCACAGCATGGGTTGAAAAATCGATTAAAAATTCTTAAGAAAGCAAAATAATAGAAGTAGAAGTTATGTATATGGCAAAATAATAGAAAGTAAAGATGGCAACGTTTCATAGACTAGGAATGCTACAGTTCCTTACGAAATGAAGACAAAGATTTTTGTATCAACACTAAACAACATTTGAGTTTTTATACATTCAATTCAATATGCAAGATTTCAACAAGTGGGACTGAAATTTCTCCACAAGGAAAAGAATATGATTAGTGTCCTGGTATCACACAACAACATCTAATTAATGATGCTAGCTAAGGCTAGACAGTTACAACTCAAGCAATTTCACAAACTAAAAAAAAAAAAAAAGGTAAAAAAAAAAAACTATCTCAAAGATTATTAAATAGAAAAAAAATAATAATTTGGCAACCTGTCAGTCAATCATACATACAGCTCTCTTCTTGTTTTCTTTTTCTCTCAATCTACAATGCTTAGCAAGATTATACTATTAAGCTAGGGACCATAATAGTATGATGATGATGATGGGGTTGAAGAAGTTGGTATCTTTTCTAGAGTTTGAAGGGCTTCTTTCATTGTGGGTCTCTTTTGTGGAACATGTGAAACACAATTATAACCTAACTTTAAGCAAGTCAATAAGGCCTCTTCTCTACCTTCCAGGTCAGCTCGGATCGCCGCGTCAGCCATCCGGAGGACCCGGTTCTTGTCCTCCAACCCGACTGCCAACCCGGCTAACACCGGCGGGCCAAGCTCATCGGATACCACTACCTTCCCGGTTAGCAACTCGAGTAGCATCACTCCGAATGAGTAGACGTCCCATTTCGGGTTGGGCTTTAAGCTCCGTAATGATTCGGGTGGGTGGTATGGTGAACCGCATCCAATTGAGCTCGCACTCGGGCTTGGTGTCGCCCCAACCGAATAGTCTTGGAAGCTCTCTCTTGAGGCTGTGGATCTCTTGCTACCAAAGTGACGGGTTGACCCACCGGGTATAATGTATCCGGATTTACCCGGAGTGAATCTCTCAAGGCCTAAGTCGCCAATCTTGGGCTCCATGTCCGTATCTAACAAGATGTTACTGGGCTTGAGGTTACCGTGTACATGCTTCTTGTCGTGGATGTAAGTTAGCCCACGGGCTATCCCTTTCGCTATCCGGAGCCGAACCTCCCATGGTATGTGGCATGGTGAAGACCCAGTTTTTCCTGCAAAACCCAAAAACAATCCACAAATTGAGATGAGGATCTTACAATGTGTATGCTACTATTTCCTTTCATAAGTACTTTGTAATTTTTGTGCAAATTTGAAACTAATTAAATAAATTCTATGTAATTAATAAATGAAACATATATGTAGACTACAGGGAAAAGTTAGTTCACATAAGTTCAATTTTAGAAGCTGTATCAATGAAATTGAAAGGTTCATGCATAACATAAAGGTTATTTGGACCAATTGTCAATTGATGTCCTATACCTCTTTGGGGCCTATGTCTAAAGAATGAAGGAAACAAGGTGAAGTACAAAACTCACATCTCAAGCCCCATCCAGCAAGGTAACATTATTAATTTAGACCTATAAACTTAGGAAATTAGAAATAAACAGGTTCAAGAAATTTGGTAGCTAGTGGTCCAGTTGGTAGTCGATCTCATATCGACAAGTAAACAATGGACACTTGACGTTCAAAATTAAAATGTATAAAAGCTTGATTGTGTTATGTCACTGATCTATATTCGTCGACAATCATACTCCAACTGTTGCTATATCAATTCCAACATTAACTAGCGAATGGATGACACTACGACTTTGACACACTGGGTAAAGTAATGGACATAATGTGGAGTACTAGCCTCGTCTTAAACTTCAAGTTTGCAATGAGTAAACTGCAGAAAACGTACGTTACCGGGCCAAAAACTCCATACACCAAGCTAGGAGCAAACGAGACTACTATTCTAAGCCTCAATTTTGACTTGGCAAGCCATTTAATCACACAAAAAGGCTTCCGTTACAACTACTCCACCACCCTCATGTTTTTCTCCCTTCCCTTCCCTTCCCTTCCCTTCCCTTCACCCCACTTTATCAATCTTGGCCCCCATCTCCCGCTACCGTGCACCATCCTTCATTGTAGCACGCCAATCGCTTTACATTAGCTTTTCAAGAAATTTGCGAGAAAAAAAACAAAAACTCAGAAAATAGCCTTATTTCAAGATTATACATTGGACATATGGTGTCATTGGTAAGTACATTAGAAATGTTAAAGCATTGAATTCATAAATAGTAACAAGGTATGTTCATTTTTCAATAACCATAAGATAGAGTATGTAAAAAGAATATAATGAAGAAGAAAAGGGAATAAAAGAAGAAGAAACTTACGGTAACGGGCGTTGGCCAGGCTGCCATTGGGAACGTACTCATAGATAAGTAGCTTCTCATCGGATCCCCAGTAAAACCCCCGAACCCGCACCACGTTCTGATGAACCAACTTCGCCATTGCACGGACGTGCCCGTCAAAGTCCTTGAACCGCTCTGCGTTGCTGCACTCCCCAACTCTTCTAACTGCCAAGACCGTGCCATCCTCCATCACGGCCTTATACATTATACTACTCCCACTTGCTCCTAAAATATAAGCTGATGCTTTTAAAAGTGTTTCCAGCTCAAGCTCACTATCTCCGTCCACTGTCACCAGCTGCCCTTGCTGCTGCACCTCTTCTTGCTGTTTCTCATCCTCGTACTCGTCTTCTTCATCGTCCTCGTCTTCATTGTTGTCGCTCTTCCCTTTTCTAAGACACGACCATTTCGCAATCCCTTTTGATGAGGACGACGAGCTCGACGAAGACGACAGCTCCCTCGCTGCTGTCATTGGTGTCGTGCCTTTTGATCCCGCATTCAACGTCGTTTTAGCACTACTAATAGTACTAGTAGTAGTCTTCTTGTTCTTTCTCTTGTTATACACGTAGAGGAAAAGCATCATGAGGATAGCGATTCCGGCGAGGTCCCCCACCACAATCGCCGCTATGATATGAGGCCGGAGGCCGTTATTTCTCCCTTTTCCTCCCTTACCTCCCGCCGGAGATTCTTCCGGCGAACTCAAACCCTTGGGAATGGCGGCGATGGCGGGCGGCGGAATGGGCTGGTACGACGCCATTGGAAGCGAAGTCGGGCTGGACGGGATCGGGCACGGGCTACCCGACGGCGGCCCGCAAAGATCCGAATTCCCCACAAACGAATCCTTCTCTTGGTTAATGAACACCACAAAATCCGGGATCTCGCCGGTTAAATTATTGTATGAAAAATCGAGAGTCGAGTTTTCCGGCAAGTTCTTAGCGAACTCCGGCGGGATTTCGCCGGAGATTCGATTGTCGGAGACGTTCAAGTAGTGGATACTCCGGCCGCCGAAATCGGTCGGGAGGGAACCGTTGATGAGGTTTGACGACAGATCCATGAACCGGACCCGGTCGAACCCGCCCGGGAGAAAACCGGAGAAATAATTTCCTCTCAAGGAAATCTCCGTTAGGTTTCCCAACGCGGCGAGATTCCTGGGAATATTCCCATCCATGGCGTTATCGGAGAGGTTGAGGGTTTCCAAGCTCCGAAGCCCACCGGCGAGGTCGGACACGGGGCCGGAGATCAAATTGTCGGACAAGTCGAGGACACGGAGGTCGTGTAGGGCGTACAAAGAGTCCGGGATGGAGCCGTTAATGGAGTTGGACGAGAGGTTGAGGGATTGGAGGTGGTCGAGGAGGCCGAGGTCGGCGGGGAGAGAGCCGAGGAGCTGTGACCCGGGGAGGGACACGGCGATGACACGGGCAGGGGAGTTGGTTTGATTGAAGGTGGACACGGAGACGTCGCAGGTGACGCCTTGCCAGGAGCAGGGCGTGTCGGCGTAGGGTGTCCATGTGTCGAGGACGTGGAGAGGGTCGTTGAGGATGGAGTATTTGAGGGAGAGGAGTAAGAGACCATCGGTGGTGAGAGAGTGAAGAAATGGAGGAAGGGATAGAAAGAGAAGTGTTGGTAATAGTGGAAGTACTAGTAGTAGTGGTGGTGTTGAAATTGGGCTCCTCATCATCTATGGAGATGGGAGCAGCAGTTATGCCACATTGTTTTGAGTTGAGTTTTATTAGGAGGGTGGTGGGAGAAGTTGAGGAAAAACAAGTAAACTGAGAGGAGAGAGAAAATAGAAAAGAAGGGGGGGAAAGGGGAATATATGCAAGGGAAGTGAGATTTATTATGGGGTGGCAGCTGAGGCCATGTGAGAAAGGGAATTGTTTAAACTTTAAAGAGAGAGAGAGAGTGATGAATAGGCTTTTGGTATTGTATTTGTATTTGTATTTGTATTTGTAGTATTTGTTTTTAGTTAGTTTTTGAGTTGATGAGAGAGAGTACCAAAATGCTAGCTGCTGTAGCTAAAAGAGGGTATGTGTGTGTGTGTGTGAAATCAAATGTGAATAAATACGTCTCTCTGTGATGTACAGTGTACAGGCAGAAAGAAGCAGAGGGCGGGAAATGATTATAAATGACACACTGTTTCCACTTACTGCCCGGGTACCCACTGCACCTCATCCAATCACTTTCGGTGTACACTTACTATTCTTTTCTTCTTCTTTTTTTATTTAATTATGTTTATTCATGGAACAGTGTACACTGTAGACATATAGTCCACCCTCTGTTTCAATATAATGTTCGTGGTTTAACTTTTACGATCTTCAAAACAACGCTTTGACCACAAATAATTGCAATTATATAAATCCCAAAACTTATAAAAAGATAATAAATTGAAACCACTATTTAAGATGAATCCAAAAATTATATTTTTACTTTATACTTCCTCTGTCCCTCACTTTCCTTAACATTGCACTATTCACACAAGAATTAAG